>CM064483.1:51934058-52058895 GCA_032716605.1 Paralithodes platypus | reverse complement strand
GTCAAAACCGTTTCCAGATACTCACAGACTCAGATGACGAAGAGGAAATAGAAGAAGTCCGGCTCGTGGGAGACTCGATGATACGTGGTCAGCTCACAGAGTTTTGCGCCAGGGCACCTAAGACCAGGAAGCGTTTTTGTATCCCTGGTGGTGGTGTGGATGACGTAGTTGCAGCAGTTGACGAAGTATCAAAAGCTGGCCCCTGCTAATACAATGTACGTCATCCACGTTGGATCCAACGATGTACAGCGAACCCGGTCGGAAGATTTGCTTTTAAAGTACCAGCAGCTGATCAGGTCGTTTAAGGAGAAGTCATCAAGGATCATCGTCTCAGGAATCGTCCCCAGGCTCGGTGTAGAGAGCCGATTTTACAACATAGCCACCAGCACAAATCGTTGTCTAGCAAACCTCTGCAGGAAGGAGAACGTGGGATTCGTCGACACCTGGACAATTTCTACTACGAGACTATTTGTTTTCGGACGATGGAGTTCATCTGAACCAGGTGGGAGCAGCGCGTTTTGGGAGTCTTCTCAACGATGCGGTGAAGGATTTTCGGAGAAGAAATCGACTCAGCACAGGACAACCAGGAAGGAGGACCGAAGACAGCGAGGACGGCAATCTACAAAGGAATTAAATACTAATCCGTCAAGAACCGCGAATTTGGATAAAGCTCCACCAACACGACCCAAATTCAAAACCGTCAGGGATAACGACCGAGGACCGGGGACAGCCATGAATGTAAATGTAGATCCGACCAGAACCAAAAATTCGATGAAAGAACGATCTGAGAGTTCTAAAACCGCAACTTTAAAGGTTTTCTATGCAAACGCTCGTAGCATACGCAATAAATTTTCAGATTTAGAGGAACTAGTGTTTACAGAAAATTATGATGTGATTGGCATAACAGAATCTTGGCTCAATACACAAGATAGAGACTTTTTAGCAGAGTATTCACTTCCCGGTTATGTAATGTTTGAGAACAGCCGAATAAATAAAAATGGAGGTGGCGTTTTATTTTATATCAAAGAAAGTCTTAACCCGACCCTCGTGTCAAAACCTCAAATTGTGAACGTCGACACATCTTTTGTGCTAATAAAGAATAATAAAGGTACAAAAATAATACTTGCGTTAATATACAGACCTCCAGCTCAATCAGTGCAAACTGACCGAGAAATTTACGAACAAATTGCAGATGTAAGTAACTCACAAGATACCGTAATTTTTGGCGACTTTAATTTACCTGTGACCAAGTGGGGCGATACTCTTACTTCACACTCCGGACATGACTTGTATACGAACTTGCAAGAGAGTTCGCTTAATCAATTTGTTCGAATGCCGACCCGTGGTAATAGCGTTCTTGACATTGTACTTGCAACAAAAGAAGAATTGATAGAGAATTTGAATGTTGGTGATGAATTCAGTAACAGCGACCATCGTACGATAACTTTCACTTTAAAGTTTACTAGTAACGAACCAAAATAGTAGCATCGAAAAAGTCCCTAATTTCAAGAAAGCAAACTTCCATAAACTTAGAGCTATGTTTAAAGAAACTGACTGGAGCTTTTTAATTAACAATAACGACATAAATACATCTTGGAAGTTATTCGAAACCACTTACCTAAAAGCAGTGCAAGACTGCATACCATCGAAAATACGGCGTCCAGGCCATAATAATAAGCCCAAATGGTGGAATAAAGATATTTTCAAAACTGCCTGCTTGCTAAAAAAATTTGCTAATGATAGATTAAAATCCTCACAAAATGACGAAGAACGGGTGAAATTTGTAGAGCTACGACGCAAAGCCAAAAAGTTAATTAAGCAAAGTAAAAAGACCTTAGAGTTACATATTGCGAATCAAAGTAAAACAAACCCGAAAGAATTCTATAGTTATATCAGAAAGAAAAAAGTAGTTACTTCAACTGTTGGACCGTTAGTCGATGAAAAAGGAGAATACACCAAAGACGAAGTACAAATGAGTAATGCCCTCAATACCTTCTTTTCATCAGTTTTTACAACAGAAGACCTCAGTGATATCCCTACACATTCGCCGATTCAGATTAATAATTCAGATGTTCTAAGCAATATCACCGTTACAGAGAGAAGTATTGAATTGTTTAGATAAACTCAAGGTAAATAAAACGCCAGTACCTGATACAATCTCGCCTAGAGTTCTAAAGGAAGCTAAGAATGAGCTCTCCAAACCACTGACATTACTATTCAATAAATCCTTGCAGTCTGGAACTATGCCTGATCAGTGGAAGCTAGCCAACGTAACACCGATATTCAAAAAAGGCAGCAAATCCCTACCCAGTAACTAGCGTCCAATTAGCTTAACCTCAGTTGTATGTAAAATGCTAGAAACGGTCATACGAGACAGACTCGTAAATCACTTAGAGGAAAATAACATACTTAAAGATACTCAACACGGCTTTCGAAAAAAACGTTCCTGTTTAACAAACCTCTTAGACTTCTTCCACGATATCCTCAACCTCTACGATGAGAGTAAAGCTGTAGATATTATATACCTTGATTTTCAAAAGGCCTTTGACAAAGTTCCCCACAAACGTTTACTGCTAAAACTAAAAGCGCATGGAATACAAGACGGTGTGTTGAAATGGATAGAAAATTGGCTCAGCAACAGAAAGCAAAGGGTAGTCATAAACGGTAAGGCATCTAAATGGACCAATGTAAGTAGCGGGGTACCCCAGGGATCGGTACTAGGACCAATTCTCTTTCTAATTTACATCAACGACATAGATGAGGGTCTCACCTGCACAATCTCAAAATTTGCTGACGATACAAAAATTGCAAATAGCGTACTCTCAAAAGAACAAGTTGACGATATGCAACACAATCTAGATAAATTGTCATGTTGGGCCCAAATTTGGCAAATGAGTTTCAATGCGGATAAATGTAAAGTACTACATGTCGGATACCTAAATGAGAAAGCAAACTATTCGATGAATGGCACTCAGCTTAAGAATGTAAACAGAGAAACTGATCTGGGAGTAACAATATCGAGTAACCTAAAACCGAGTCAACAATGTTCAGAAGTTGTTAAGAAGTCAAACAAAATAATTGGCTTTATAGGCAGGTCATTTGAGCATAAATCCAAAGAAGTTATCCTAACCCTTTACAATTCCTTAGTCCGCCCTCTTCTGGAATACTGCGTTTCAATCCTGGTGCCCTTATTACCAAAAAGATATAAAACAAGCTAGAACGAGTTCAACGTAGAGTTACCAAAATGATACCTAGCCTAAAGAACAAACCATACGAAGAGCGTCTTAGAGAATTAAATCTATTTCCTTTAACCCAGCGCAGATTAAGAGGCGACTTAATTCAAGTGTTCAAAATCATCAAAGGGATCGACAATATGAACTGTAGTAAGTACTTCACTATCGACCAATCTAATTACACGCGGGGAAACGGTTGCAAAATTATTGGTAAATCTTCTAACTCGCACGAATCTAAGAATTTCTTCTTCAATCGAGTTGTCAACTTGTGGAATGGGCTTCCCCGAGACGTTATAGACTGCAGCACCGTTGATTCATTTAAATTCCGCCTAGACAAATATCTCGCATCAAACCCGCGACTGACTGCGTTTGTAAATGAATAACTTTATCCTCCCCTCAGTTACTAACCAATATGTCCCCTACTAACTTCCTAGTCCTGCCACGTTAGTGGCAGGGCAGTAGTTCCCTTTCCAATGTTCCCTTACCCACTCTAAACCACTGTTTGGACACTTGATCCTCAGTGTTTTGGAGGACAAGCAACCTAGAAGGGTCACTAGACCTGTTGTTGCTTGATTTCCTTTGTACTCCTTTGTACAATTATATATAAGTAACAATGTGCACACCAGCCGAAAATCTCAAAGCGGTATGCTAATGCCTACAATAATCAAGAGATGATTCACATTTTATCTCCCGAATTTAAAGTCACGGTAAATAAAATAAAAAGGAGAGAGAGATAATTACACAGAATTACACACAGATACTCAGACCACACAGACCTTGCGATCCCAACCAGGTGGTCCGGCCTTAATACTACTAGACAGGGACAGTATAAAGAGGAAGAATAGGACAGTACAGTAGAAGGCTCTCTCCCCACCCTCCGGCAAAAAAGCTGTACTGGAAAATAGGATGAAGAGTAACCTTATGGGTCAGGAAATGCCCACAAGGAAAGTTTTGTATATAGTATAGGAAGAAATTAGTTTGAGAGAGAGAGAGAGAGAGAGCGAGAGAGAACAAAAACGAGAAAAAAACATACAGCGTCTGAAAATTTGAACAAATCCCAAACTCACTACATAATTTAACTTCCACACCTTTTACTTAGCAAGTTACTTCTATTTTTTTTAGTTTAAGGGGATACTATTCGCATTTTCTGGACCTCCTTCTCCCGCATGTTCAGCATATTAGTTTTGAAATTTTAAGACGTTACATTCATTCGTTTGGCGATTTTAATACCTTTCGCCCCATTTTGTTGTCAATTTCAAGACCTTCCGTGCCATTTAGGTGTCGATTTTTTCCTGGAAAGCGATAGCGAGCCATTAATTTGAAGAAGAACCGGCTATCGGCCGGGACATTTTTCTATCAAAAATTTTACAAATTTATCTTGAAGGGGGTCTAAGGAGTGTTTTTTTAAGCTTTATGGAGGTCTCGAGATGAAACTAAAAAATAAATGAATAAATTAATTAATAGACCAAAAAACCGACTAGTAGTAACAAAAACTACTCGAAAGCATATATCAAAAACTACTCGAAAGCATATATCGTCAACTCTTTTAAGTATCTGGGCAGTGTGTTGAGTAAAGATGGATGAGGAAGTGCGGGAGAGGGTACAACAGGGGACGAGGGTTGTAGGAACGTTGAAAGCAGTAACAAGAAATAGGGTGGTCAGTATGGAAGTGAAGAAGTCCTTGCATGACAGTGTGGTAATCCCGACACTAACTTACGGAAGCGAAGCATGGACGTTCGGGAAGAGACTCAGACCAAGAGTGAAAGCGGTGTAAATGAGTTACTTGAGAAGTGCGTGCGGAGTTACATGGAGGGATAGACAGACGAATGAGGAAGTAAGAAGTAGGTGTGGTGTGGAGGTAGATGTGCTGGAAAGTGTGAAAAGGAACAACTTGAGATGGTTCGGCCATATGGAACGTATGGGAAGAGAGGGAATGACTAAGAGGGTGTACGAGAGCGAGGTGGAAGGACAGCGAGGGAGAGGTAGACCAAAGGAGAGGTGGAAGGATGGAGTGAGGAAGTATATGAATGAAGGCGGTGCTGGTTGGGAGGAGGGGCGTCGACCGATTGGGGACAGAGGTGCATTGGGGCGGTTCGTTCGTGGCCACCCCTTCGGTGATCACGGCGTCAGGCAACAGATAGATAGATAGATATTTTACCCCTTGTCAATGGGCGTATTCATTTGCTTTTTTAGGTCTCTTTGTATAATTATTTTTTTATTTTATTTTTTTAGTTTCCTCCATCAAGCTGAACAGAAAAAATCAAGAATCCCCACCAAGATAAATTTGTAAATTTTTTGATAGAAAAATGTTCCGGCCGAAAACCAATTATCTTACAGGCTTGCTATCGCTCGCCAGGAAAAAAATCGACACCTAAATTATAGGATAGGTCTTAATACTGACAAAGAAATGAGGCGAAAGGTCTTAAAATTGCCAAACTAATGAGGCAAACGTCTTAAAATCCGGAAACTAATGGGGTTTAAGATGAGGGAGAAGGGGGGCCAGAAATAGCAACTGCTTGACGATTATGACGTAGTTTGACAGTATATTCTGGCTATTAGTAAAATATTTTAAGTGAGCCCACCTCGCTTTTTTTCTCTTCTCTCCCTCTCTCTTTGGCGTATATCCGTTCGGCCCCATTCAGCCTACTATTTTAAGACGTTTACCCCCATCCAGGTGTCAATATTTTCCTGGCGAGCGGTAGCGAGCCAGCATATTTATATATTTGTTTTGACAGCAAACTAAATTTGTAATGTTTTCGATAGAAAAATTTCTCCGTCGAATACGGATTTCTCCATACAATGCTGGCTCGCTATCGCTCGCCAGGAAGAAATTGACACATGGATGGGGATAAACGTCTTAAAACAGTTGGCTAAATAGGGCCGAATGGATACAAGCCTGAGAAAGAGAGGAAAGGAGAGAAAGGTAAACAAAAAGCCGGAGACCCCTCTTAATGAGTAAAGGAGGGATCTGCGCGAGTCAGAAGGTTAATTGAGGTCGACTTTACCCCTAGGATTGCAAGAGGTCTGTCCTAAGCTGCATACAATCGACTTTACCCCTAGGATTGCAAGAGGTGTGTCCTAAGCTGCATACAATCGTCTGATAATAGCCAGAAGAAACTGCCAAGACGCGTCACAATCCTGAAATGGGGGTGACCTGCTTGTTTTCCCTTTCTCAGGCTTGTATCCATTCAGCCTACTCTTTTAAGACGTTTATCCCCATCCAGGTGTCGATTTCTTCCTGGCGAGCGACAGCGAGCCAGCATTGTATGAAAAAATCCGGCTTCGCCAGTTACATTTTTCTATCGAAAAATTTACAAATTTAGCTTGCTGACAAATTTGTTTTTAATAATATGCTGGCTCGCTACCGCACGCCAGGATTGAAAAATCGACACCTGAATGGGGATAAACGTCTTAAAACAGTAGGTTGAATGGGGCCGAATGGATACAACCCAGAGAGAGAGGGAGAGAGAGGGAAAAAAATGAGGTGGGCCCCTTTAAGCTAAGTAAAATAATCTACCGACGTATAGTCTACTCGTGTTAAGGGAGCCCAGACGGAATTGTGCAGCATAATTTACTGGTTCGGCTCAATGGTTTAAGGAGGGGGTTTAGTTTGCTCTCTAAACCTCTATCAAGCTTAAAAAAACACCCCCAAGACCCCCCTTCGATATAAATTTGTAAATTTTTCGGTAGAAAAATTTCCCAGCCGAAAGCAGATTCCTCTTACAATACAGGCTCGCTATCGCTCGCCAGGAAAGAAATCGACATATAAATGACACGAAAAGTCTTAATATTGACAAGGAAATGGGATGAAAGTGGTAAAATAGTCAAACTCATGGTCGGCGAACGCCTTAAAATTTCAAAACTTATGGGACAAAGCATGAGGGAGAAGGGGTCGAGAAAAACCCTCTGCCTCCCCTTAACCTGGTGAAAAATTTACTCTATTAGCAGTTGATTTCTCGAATAATTATTTACTTCTTTATCTAGTTATCTATATATATTATATAGACCTACGCACATATAAATAGCGGTGTATGTGTGTGTGTTCTTCCAAAGTCCACTTTTTATACATTTATTGCCGACAACTTTGAAACGCGAAAGTTAAAAGTGCAGTAAAAAAATAAAAATAAAATATGTAACATGAACGTTCTTATCGCTAGTGCTGACAAGAGGAAGCATAACAAAATAAAATATATGCATACGTGTATTAATATTTGTTTAACTTTTAATATATACCAATAGCCTGTCTAAGTAAAAATAATAAAACATATTCATAATCATCATCATCATCATCATCTTTGCTGTAAACTTCGAAATGCGAACACATAAGACAAGGGTCCGTAAAAAGTGGTAACATTTCTATTTTATTTTTCATTGTCTATATAGTCTGCTGTTCTCAACTATTCTCCTCAATCACAACTTCGAAGCGCAAGTGTTCGGAGTGAGAACAAATTGTATATCAAAAATATAAATATAACGTCTAGATGAGAGTATAATAATAATATAATTTATGGCAAACATATTTAACGAATACACTTCTCCCACATAAACTTTTGTTTACATCATAGGCTATCCTCTCCTTGACAACCTCGACATGCTAAAGTTAAGTCTGGTTGAAAAGTCAGAATAACAAAATACATATGCTGGTATATAGAAATATACAATTTAAGTAATTCTCTTATATAGTGTTATATATAATTTCGTCTCCCTGACAAATTAGAATCGCAAAGTTAGGACTGAGTGACAAGAGAAAACCCAGAAACTCCCACCATCTCCCATAAAACAGAAAAATAGTATATATATATATATATATATATATATATATATATATATATATATATATATATATATACGGTGTATGAAACTCCCCCATCCTCAATGAAAAGAATAAATATATACAAGTAAAAAAAAAAAAAAAAAAAAAAAAAAAAACATATCATAAAATCAAAACGTAAAATATATATTATTATCACCATTATTTTCCATCAGTAAACTCCGGTACCAAAGTTCCCGTTTCTTGCGCTTGCTTCCGCCTCCCGACAGAGGAAAGCTCTTAAACAATTTCCAACTCTGGGTTTACGTTTGTTTTGAATCAGTCAGTGGCTTTGACAGGGGGGAAAAGCGAGCCATTTATTCCTGTTTATTCTTACAGTAGCTGCCATATGGATGCCTGACTGTACTCAGGGTTATACAGTGTAGTCTGGTCATTATAGGTAGGCCAGACATCTTGACCCCTAACCTCTGTAACTCAAAAAGGGCTAAAACAAATGGGTTGCCCATTTTCACAGCTATTCCCTGGCTTACCATTCTCCCAAGGAGAAAATTGTAGGAACCAATCGAGCAAGGCAATACCCAGGGGAGGCCTATTGGCGTTTGATAAGGAGTTGTTGGAACTCCTGTTTCATTTGCCTGGCTTCCCTTACTGATGGGGTTTGTGCCTCACCTACACAGAGTGATACAGCTAGCTCTCACAAACATCTCCTGCTATCTACTTCACTACACTAAACAAGCACACCACACTTCTTTCTGCCACAATAAAATTCTATAAATACTCCAATGTAATAATGTATGATGAATGACAATGGCCCAGCCTCGAAAGCCCCTGAGGAGGGACTATAAATGCCGCCACACTCGCCCGACCTTACCCAAAAGACCCTTAAAAATTCTCTGGACCACGGCCTGTCATTCTTACTATCAACTTCTGCAATATTCGCGGCCTTTCCAACAATTTTCCCTCTGTTGAACCCCGTCTCTCCTCCTACAAACCTGATCTTTTTTTTCCTCACTGAAACTCAGGTGTCTGAATCAACTACCAGCAGCCCCTTCTCTGTATCCTCCTACTTTATCTATCCTAGTTTCAAAGACTTTGACTCTTTTGAATTCTCAACTTTATGGCTCAAGCTATCCCGTCACTTTCATACTAAATATTTCTGTGCTGTCTATCTTTCCCTTAACTATACTGACTTTCCCAAATTATTTGACTATCTAAACTGTAAAGTGGAACACATCCTATCTATCTCTCCTTTCTCAGAAAACTCCATCTTAGGAGATTTCAACGTTCACCACCGCCAATGGCTCTCCTTTCATTTCACTGACCAACCTGATGAAAATGCCTACATCTTCTCTATCCTAAATAACTTAGAGCAGTTGGTTCAGCAACCCACCCACATCCCATATGGCTTCGGAGATCAGCCCAACATTCTTGACTTGTCTCTAACTTCTGTTACGTCCTGGGATATATAAACACTGGGCTCTTTCTATTGGACTAGGTATGCGGCAACAAGCAACAACGGAAAACGCTAGATCCAACCCTTATCTATAAACCCAGGCAACAAACCACCCTAAACCGTCAAGAGTCCTGCCTGGACAACAAGGTATCCTATGACTAGCCTTTGACAAAGTTCCCCACAAACGTTTACTGCTAAAACTAAAAGCGCATGGAATACAAGACGGTGTGTTGAAATGGATAGAAAATTGGCTCAGCAACAGAAAGAAAAGGGTAGTCATAAACGGTAAGGCATCTAAATGGACCAATGTAAGTAGCGGGGTACCCCAGGGATCGGTACTAGGACCAATTCTCTTTCTAATTTACATCAACGACATAGATGAGGGTCTCACCTGTACAATCTCAACATTTGCTGACGATACAAAAATTGCAAATAGCGTACTCTCAAAAGAACAAGTTGACAATATGCAACACAATCTAGATAAATTGTCATGTTGGGCCCAAATTTGGCAAATTAGTTTCAATGCGGATAAATGTAAAGTACTACATGTCGGATACCTAAATGAGAAAGCAAACTATTCGATGAATGGCACTCAGCTTAAGAATATAAACAGAGAAACCGATCTGGGAGTAACAATATCGAGTAACCCAAAACCGAGTCAACAATGTTCAGAAGTTGTTAAGAAGGCAAACAAAATAATTGGCTTTATAGGCAGGTCATTTGAGTATAAATCCAAAGAAGTTATCCTAACCCTTTACAATTCCTTAGTCCGCCCTCTTCTGGAATACTGCGTTCAATCCTGGTGCCCTTATTACCAAAAATATATAAACAAGCTAGAACGAGTTCAACGTAGAGTTACCAAAATGATCCCTAGCCTAAAGAACAAACCATACGAGGAGCGTCTTAGAGAATTAAATCTATTTCCTTTAACCCAGTGCAGATTAAGAGGTGACTTAATTCAAGTGTTCAAAATCATCAAAGGCATCGACAATATGAACTGTAGTAAGTACTTCACTATCGACCAATCTAATTACATGCGGAGAAACGGTTGCAAAATTATTGGTAAATCTTTTAACTCGCACGAATCTAAGAATTTCTTCTTCAATCGAGTTGTCAACTTGTGGAATGGGCTTCCCCGAAACGTTATAGACTGCATCACCGTTGATTCATTTAAACTCCGCCTAGACAAATATCTCTCATCAAACCCGCGACTGACTGCGTTTGTAAATGAATAACTTTATTTTATCCCCCCCTCAGTTACTAACCCATCTGTCCTCTACTAACTTCCTAATCCTGCCACGGACATTAGTTCCAGGGCAGTAATTCCCTTTCCAATGTTCCCTTACCCACTCTAAACCACTGTTTGGACACTTGATCCTCAGTGTTTTGGAGGACAAGCAACCTAGAAGGGTCACTAGACCTGTTGTTGCTTGATTTCCTTTGTACTCCTTTGTACTCCTTCCTTTGTACTCCTTTGACTCGGTTACAGGGTGCACGCACTATAGACTGCTGATAGTCAAGCAGGCTATATAAAAGATCACACAATTAAGTTGACTTAAATCTTCAAGGAAAAGATAGATAACAGAATTAAATTGCAGAAACAATTTAATAACAAACTAGAAGAAAGTACATTTAACGTTACGTTAATTAATACAACTAATCACCCCTGCGTGAAAGAAGGTGAAAGCAAACAGTCCTCAAAACATCGTACAGGTAGACAAGATGCGGGTTTCTAAACTGCATGTGGCTACTGTAGGATCTGATGCTTAGCAAAGAAAGTACGTTACGGATTTAGAGAACTCCTAATTCATAAGCAGGAATAAATACTAGTGATAGGACCTACAGTGTGTAATGGCATAGGTATAAGTAAATGAAGGCAGCAACTCGCAACATAACCACATACAGGTGTGCTTCTCACTCTTAGTCAGGCAAGCCTGCTCGGACAGAGTCTCTAAGCCACACCCTGACTCACAATGCTCACAAAAACGGTAAACTGTGGCACAATAACAAGCATGCAGAAATAATAAACCCCTAGCTGTTAATCTGCCAGGTGGCAGAGGTCTAGCCGGAAGGATATAGGCTTCGGATACCCGGGCTGAGCCACCTGCTCTAGCCTAGGGACGTTCCCAAGTCTGTGCGCCAAATTACTCTAATTGAAAGGGTGCTCTCTTGAGAGACTCAGATCGCAAGTATCTGACTCTCTTCTGGCGACCCTAAAACAAAAGCAAGACGTGCTAGCGCAGTGCTGAGTGGACTAGGCAAGGGCCCTCACACAACACAACACTAGACACACAGGGACACAGACAAGAAAATGCCCCCAGACTCCCACGGGTATCCTAGTAAAGTCGTGCGGGTCCACAGGACTCGCACCAGCAGACTTTACTTAAAGGATCGCAAAAAGCCTCCCCTCCGGTCTAGCCCCTGCTAACCTGACACAAGAACACACTAGCAAGCATGAAACCACCAAATATGAGACAACAAAAAAGCTTCCTAGGTCTCATTAACAATTACATCTCTGCATGAGGCCCTAAATCCTATCTAGTTATCTGAGAGCTCGTCGTTAATACAATAATAGATATAAGGTCTATCAAGGGGATGGGATAATTAAATATATTGGTGAAGTAGTGGAAGGAAGGTATACAAAGTAAGAGAGGAAGTTTGTAAGTGGGGTTGAGAGGGATAGATATCAAGGGGGTCCGAAGGGTACGACAGTGAGGTGAGCTCTGAGTCTTGAATCTGTCTGGATCCCACCCTAGGCATACAAAATACATCACAGGCTTGGCAACACTCAACACTGTTGCCTGGTCAAAATCCTCTACCCCGTGCGTGAGTCGAAACTAAGCCTAACGTTGCAATCAAATGCATATGGCAACGCTTCAGGCTCGTCCCAAGCTGGCAAGCGAAGCAACGTCCCAAGCCGGTCTCTCTCTCCTGCTCGTCTCCTCCCGCCCTCACTAGACTTACATCTTATATATTATCTCCTTCAGCCATATTATGTTCCAGTAAGTTCGAGGAGGTGGGAGCCCCAGGATCATTGCCACTGCCTCGCACTACACTCAAAACAACACTGCGGCCATTAGAATTATCGGAGGTGAATGGGGTTGCCACCAACGGTTTTATCGTGAGGTAACTTATCTGACTTACTGAGCTCCATATGACGCTAGTGCGTCATATAACTTATTATAAATGTATAGAGATAAGTCCATATGACGCGATCGCGTCATATGAGTTTTTGGTGGACTTATTCATATGACGCGATCGCGTCATATATGTCGCAAGGAGTTATAATGAAATAATCAACTATCGAGAATAAAATATACTAAGATGCGTTGGTTAAGAATAAGGGCAGCTTCAAGCTGTGAAACAACATAAGAATATCCCAGACATTAGTTACGTTGTCGTAGGATATATACTAAGGAAAAGCCTGCCGACCGGCTGCCATCAGCCGGTTTCTAAACGGCTGGGCAGCCGACGCGCGCGCATGCCCGCACGTGGCTACTATGCAGAAGCGTCACACCTCCCCCAAGATATAAGACCCTTGACTAAGTTCTTCATATCTAACAGAAAGCTTCTCATAGTACCACACACTGTTGCGACACAAGGCACTATATATAAAAAAAATAAAGACTGTTGCACTCCACCGAGCAAGTTCAACTAACTTAGCGACAATAAGCGAAAACATTCAACTTAGATACTGCTACAACATCTTATACAAAATTCTACACGTTATAAAAATAAAGAGTTTTTATAAGGTTTTTGCTTTTTTAATTTGTTTTTTTCGGCTGAATTACAGTGACAGCCTATTTTCCTCCACACTCAACCCTCAATCCTGTGGCAGTCTAACCAACATCATCCACCCCTGATAGACAATCCGCTATCACGTTATCAGAACCGACAATATGGCGTATGTCCAGATTATACTCCTGAAGCATGAGTGACCACCTGGTCAGCCTCATATTCCGGTTATGAAACTGATTCAAGAATTTCAGAGGGTGATGATCAGTATAAACCACTACGACTGGTCCGAAAGCAGGAACATATACATCGAAGTGCCTGAGCGCCAGCACTATCGCCAGGAGTTCTTTTTCAATTACAGAGTAATTCCTTTGTGCACTATTGAATTTTTTACTGTAAAAACTCACTGGATGTTCGATACCTTCATCATCTGTCTGTAACAAGACAGCCCCAGCCCCTACGCCACTGGCATCAGTCGCCAGCTGAAAAGGTCTGCTGAAGTCCGGGGCCCTGAGTATGGGGTGGGTACATAACAGGTGTTTCACCAAGGAAAACGCCTCTGCACACTCAGGAGACCACCGGAACTTCTTGTCCTTAGATAATAAGTCAGTTAAAGGTGCAAGTACAGTCGAATAGCCTTTGATGAAGCGACGATAATAGCCTATCATACCTAGAAACCGCATGATTTGTTTCTTAGTCGTAGGCTGGGGAAACTGATCGATGGCTTTGATCTTTGTCTGTGGAGGGCACACCTGACCCATCCCCATCTCGAACCCCAGGTACAAAACTGTGGCTTTGACAAAATCGCACTTACCCAGGTTTACCACCAAACCTGCTTCATTCAGTTTATTAAAAAGCTGTCCGATGTGAGCACAGTGACTGTTAAAATCATCGCCGTATATTATGACATCATCTAGGGACACCGTACAGTTGGGAATGTCGGCTACAATGTCGTTCATTAATTTCTGAAACGTTGCAGGGGCATTTTTCAGCCCGTATGGCATAACATGGCAACGATATGTGGCACCGTCCACCACAAACCCACACACCTCTCGCGCTCGCTCAGACAAGGGCACTTGCCAATAACCCTTAACAAGGTCTATCTTAGTGAGGAACTTGGCTTTTCCTATCTTATCCACACTGTCGTCCACGCGAGGGAGAGGGTAGGCATTTGTGGGGGTTAAACCATTCAACCTGCGGAAATCTATACAAAACCGCACCTTGCCATCTGGTTTGGGCTGCAGTGTGACGGGGGAAGTCCACCTTACTGCACCCTCAGAAATCAGCCCACGTTTCAGCATATAATCCAGCTCTTCCCTAAGTGCTGGTAATTTAATAGGGGAACACGGTATGGCACTGATTTAAAGGGCGGGTGGTCCCCAACATCGACATCGTGCACCGCTTGAGTAGTGAGGCCAGGATGCTCCGCGAAAACAGCTGGGTTTGAATCAAACAAGTGCTGCACAGCTACACGCTGTTGCTCAGGCAGGTGCAATATCAACTCGTGAGCCACTTGTCTAGAATTCCCCGCCCACTGATCCGCGGAAGCATGACAATCCCAATTATCCTCCCCCGCAGCTTGACTGTCCCTTCCTCCTTCTCCACCACGATCGCTGCAGATCAACACCGGGACAGTGAGAGGCTCGGAGGGGCGCCTCACATACTCTTTCATCAGATTTACATGGCAAAGTTGGTTCTTTTTCTTACGATCAGGAGTAGCTACTAAATAGTCGAGATCAGAAACCTTCCTTACAACCCGATACGGACCAGAATACTTGGCAGACAAGGGGTGTCCCACCAGAGGCAGTAGTATCAGTACCTCCTGATCTACTTCAAACTCCCTCAGCTTCACCTTCTGGTCGTATCTGTCCTTCATCTGAGCTTGTGAACTCTTAAAGTTCCGACCTGCTACCTCCAAGCTCTTTAGCATTCTCTCACGGCTATCAACAACATACTTTAGAAGCGAGCATGGCTTTGTGACTCCCTCCCAGATCTCCTTGACTATGTGGAGGGGCCCCCTGACCCTGTGTCCAAAAACCAACTCGTTCGGGCTAAATCCCAAGCTCTCCCCAGGTACTTCTCTCGCAGCAAATAAAACGTATGGGAGACCTAGATCCCAGTCCTTCCCATTTTCCATGCAATAACACCGCAACATACTCTTGAGAGTCGAGTGCCACCTTTCCAAAACTCCCTGACTCTCGGGATGGTAGGCAGATGACACCACAGACACTATCCCATGTTGCTGCATGGTCTGCTTAAACAGAGCAGAAGTAAAATTGGATCCCTGATCAGACTGGATCTCCTGAGGGTAGCCATAACGAGAGAAATAGACAAGTAGGTTTTTGACAACAGTCTTAGCCATCCCGTTGCGCATGGGGTAAGCATCTGGATACCGTGTTGCTACATCCATTACAGTTAGTAAAAATTTATTGCCGGCACTAGTGGGGGGCAATGGGCCAACCATATCGATAACTACTTTGCTGAAGGACGGCCCAATGACAGGGATGGGATGTAACGGGGCTCTCGGGATGACCTGATTGGGTTTCCCAACAACTTGACAAGTGTAACATTGTGTCACCCATGACACGACACTCGCCTTTAACCCAGGCCACCAGAAAAGCTTGCTCAGAGCTGCCTCCGTCTTACGTGCCCCCAGGTGCCCTGCCAAAGGCACATCATGAGCTAATCTCAATAAGCTCTCACGGCACACCCTCGGTACTACTAACTGGTCCACTAATCCTGACCCGCCATCCCACTTTTTCTTGGGATCCTGATGTCTCCGATACAAGATCCCCTCGGACAAGAAAAAATCACCAGGCTGCGCATCCCCATCGCTCTCCAGTTCGATAGCACCATTACCACACACGCCCTGACTTCAGGATCTTCCAGCTGCAAGGAACATATATCAGCAGGTGCGAGATTATCCAAGTTCATCTTAAATAATTTATTTCCACCTCCAATGTCCCGCTGAGCTATCCTTTCCTCACGCTGCGCATAACGATGCTGTCGCAGAGTCTCTTCCTGCCCTGCACCTGCACTAGCGGTGACAGGCCCCGGGGCCTCTCCAGACTCTAACATAGGTGCCAATAATGAGTCACCAAGAAACACTGCCGGCTCAAAACTCTCCAATTGACCAACACTTCCCGTTTTCTTGCGACCTTTCCTCCGCGGTATGATAGACTGAGGTGGTGGCTGCAAGGCTCCGGATGTCTGAGAACGCGTCACAACACACGCCATGGTTTGTACGCTACACTTCTCAACCCACTCCTGTTCCTCCCTACTAACGTCGGCCGCCTTCTCGGCAACGACCAAGGGTGAAACCTTAGAAGCAGGCACCGCAAAGTCGTTGCCGAGGAGGAGGTCGACGCCCCCAACAGGCAAATTCTCTACAATTCCTACATGCAGCTCCTTTGCCACACCACCCGCCTCCAGCTCCATCCACACCAGCGGGTAGGACTGCGTAGCATTGATCCCCTGAACTACCACCACCCGATCAGCGTTAATCGGTCTACCAGTAAAGTTCTTTAACAAGGTCTGAGAAGCCCCCGTATCATGCAATAGCTTAACTCCTCGCCTTTCGCCAGCCCACCTCACAAAACCATGCCCTCTATGACCCCCAAAGACGTCGCGGACAGGGTTCGAGCCTTCCGAACTCTTGAACACAGGCTGTGTCCCACCCTCTGACGAACTACCCTTGGCAAACTCAGAAGATATAGGCGACACCCCTATGCTGCGGGCCAATGACACAACCTTGTTTGGTAGCTTGTTCGGACAAGCTTTTGCAAAGTGACCCTCCTTGTGACATGCGAAGCACTCTTTACTCTTTGGTTTCCCTTGGGAGTGGGAGGTACCATTAGACTTCTTATACGGGACGGTATTTGGTTTATGTTCAGTTTTATTGTCAGTGCAAGATGGTTTTGGGTATTTATGTGTATCAAAACTCTTGGGAGGGGGAGGGGTACGATCCTTTGGACCCGACTCACTCCTAGCTGCTGCTCCGCACCCTCGAATTAATGACAGTCGGAGGTCAGCCATTTCTGCTGCCTCCTGGAGAGTTCTAGGATTTTTTTCCTTTATATTTAATGTTAAGTCCCCGCCTGTGCACTTAAAGAACTGCTCCAAGAGAACCAGCTCACTCAACTCCTCAAAAGTAGCTGCCCTCTCAGAACGCAGCCAATGTCGTAGTGCATCAGACAAGTCCCGGGCATGTTCTAGGAAGGTACTATCCTTGCCCTTAGTAACACCCCGAAACTTCAAGCGGTAAGTTTCCGGTTGTAACTCATAGGCCCGTAGCACAGCCTTCTTTAGCTCATCATAAACTACACAGGACTCTAAAGGTAGTGCATCATACGCTTTTAGCCCCTTTCCTAGGAGTCTTGATGAAACTAATGCTGCCCACTTTTCCTGAGGCCACTGGTGTTCCTGACACTTCTTCTCAAATCGCATAAAAAACTCAGTCACACATAATTCATCGAACACCGGAACTAGTTTAAGCAGGTGCGACAATGATTGGTCCCGATGTCTGTTACCTCCCCCAATATTTCGCCCTGTTACCTCCACTCGAGATCTCTCCAGCTCCCTGTCAGCCCGATACCTAGTAGACTCTGCCTGCAGTTCAGCCTCTCGTATAGCTGTTCTCTCTGCAGCCTCAGCCTGAGCTCTAGCAGCCTCAACCTGCACACTAGCCTGTCTTTCGGCGGCCTCAACCTTGGCCATCTCAAGCCGAAACAACAAATCTGGAGTCAACCCTTGAGGAGGGGAAGGTGCATTTAATGGAGAGGGTCCCTGTGATTGAATTCCACGCTGCCATTGACCATCAACTTGGGGGTATGTACTATATTCAGGCACCCTGACGTTTGATACAGGGGTAGAGTGGAGGGGGGGCTGGGGACCGGGGCCCCCAGTCACCTCTCCACCCAGGTCTTTCCCTTCTAAACCCAATATCAAAGTCCTCAGCTGATCTTTCCTCATGCCACTTAAACCCTGGTGACCCTGAAGACCTGCCACACACTTTAAGCCATACTTATTCAGCTTCAACACCCTGGCAGCGGTAAGGGGCACCTCTAAAAATCTTCTAGCACCCTCCTCGCTATCGACTAGCCACTCCACAGGTCTTTCTCCCTCCGAGCCTGAATCGTGACCTGACCCATCACTGTGTTCTGATGTATTAGACATGTTTGTGTACTGCAGTAATTATCACGGTTATAGAATGTGCCTTATCTCCTATGCAAGTATGTATATACTAATGTTATTTATAATCTTGTAATGTGTTATATTGGTTGCTCCAAAAAAAAAACTCTATGTCCACTGTATTCCTCTAATCATAAGGAATCTCAAAACAAATGACCACTATATTCCTCTGTTCAGTAAATCCTATGCAAGGTCGCCATTTGTTACATCCTGGGATATATAAACACTGGGCTCTTTCTATTGGACTAGGTATGCGGCAACAAGCAACAACGGAAAACGCTAGATCCAACCCTTATCTATAAACCCAGGCAACAAACCACCCTAAACCGTCAAGAGTCCTGCCTGGACAACAAGGTATCCTATGACTCGGTTACAGGGTGCACGCACTATAGACTGCTGATAGTCAAGCAGACTATATAAAAGATCACACAATTAAGTTGACTTAAAGCTTCAAGGAAAAGATAGATAACGGAATTAAATTGCAGAAACAATTTAATAACAAACTAGAAGAAAGTACATTTAGCGTTACGTTAATTAATACAACTAATCACCCCTGCGTGAAAGAAGGTGAAAGCAAACAGTCCTCAAAACATCGTACAGGTAGACAAGATGCGGGTTTCTAAACTGCATGTGGCTACTGTAGGATCTGATGCTTAGCAAAGAAAGTACGTTACGGATTTAGAGAACTCTTAACTCATAAGCAGGAATAAATACTAGTGATAGGACCTACAGTGTATAATGGCATAGGTATAATTAAATAAAGGCAGCAACTCGCAACATAACCACATACAGGTGTGCTTCTCACTCTTAGTCAGGCAATCCTGCTCGGACAGAGTCTCTAAGCCACACCCTGACTCACAATGCTCACAAAAACGGTAAACTGTGGCACAATAACAAGCATGCAGAAATAATAAACCCCTAGCTGTTAATCTGCCAGGTGGCAGAGGTCTAGCCGGAAGGATATAGGCTTCGGATACCTGGGCTGAGCCACCTGCTCTAGCCTAGGGACGTTCCTAAGTCTGTGCGCCAAATTACTCTAATTGAAAGGGTGCTCTCTTGAGAGACTTAGATCGCAAGTATCTGACTCTCTCCTGGCGACCCTAAAACAAAAGCAAGACGTGCTAGTGCAGTGCTGAGTGGACTAGGCAAGGGCCCTCACACAACACAACACTAGACACACAGGGACACAGACAAGAAAATGCCCCCAGACTCCCACGGGTATCCTAGTAAAGTCGTGCGGGTCCACAGGACTCGCACCAGCAGACTTTACTTAAAGGATCGCAAAAAGCCTCCCCTCCGGTCTAGCCCCTGCTAACCTGACACAAGAACACACTAGCAAGCATGAAACCACCAAATATAAGACAACAAAAAAGCTTCCTAGGTCTCATTAACAATTACATCTCTGCATAAGGCCCAAAATCCTATCTAGTTATCTGAGAGCTCATCGTTAATACAATAATAGATAATTATAAGGTCTATCAAGGGGATGGGATAATTAAATAGATTGGTGAAGTAGTAGAAGGAAGGTATACAAAGTAAGAAAGAGAAAGTTTGTAAGTGGGGTTGAGAGGGATAGATATCAAGGGGGTCCGAAGAGTACGACAGTGAGGTGAGCTCTGAGTCTTGAATCTGTCTGGACCCCACCCTAGGCATACAAAATAAATCACAGGCTTGGCAACACTCAACACTGTTGCCTGGTCAAAATCCTCTACCCCGTGCGTGAGTCGAAACTAAGCCTAACGTTGCAATCAAATGCATATGGCAACGCTTCAGGCTCGTCCCAAGCTGGCAAGCGAAGCAACGTCCCAAGCCGGTCTCTCTCTCCCGCTCTTCTCCTCCCGCCCTCACTAGACTTACATCTTATATATTATAATGAAATAATCAACTATCGAGAATAAAATATACTAAGATGAGTTGGTTAAGAAAAAGGGCAGCTTCAAGCTGTGAAACAACATAAGAATATCCCAGACATTAGTTACGTTGTCGTAGGATATATACTAAGGAAAAGCCTGCCGACCGGCTGCCACCAGCCGGTTTCTAAACGGCTGGGCAGCCGACGCGCGTGCATGCCCGCACGTGGCTACTATGCAGAAGCGTCACACTTCTAACCCTTCCTCTTATACTGTAAATCTTCTCTCTCCTTTGGGCTCCTCCGACCATAAACTTATCTCTGTCACCTGTCCTATATCTCCGATACGGCCACCCGATCCTCCCAGCCGGCGGCGCATGTGGCACTTTGACTCTGCCGAATGGGCGGCTCTTCGGCAGTACTTCTTTGATTTCCCATGGAATTATTTTTGCTTCCGTGGCCGGGGACCCTCGGAGAGTGCTGAATGCATTACCGAGGTAATCCTCTCAGGCATGGAGGCATATATTCCATTTTATTTCTCTCAGACTAATGCAAACAAATCTTGGTTTACTGCTGTCCACAATAAGGAGGAAACATTCAAACGGTACCGACGCCTTCAAACTCAAGAATCTCATTCTTCTTATGTGTCTTATGGAATCAAGCCAAATCTGGTCTTTGACTCGCCAAAGCCTCTTCCATCAATAATAAATGCACTGAACTATCCAACTCTAGCTATTTCCAAGCTTTCTGGCAACTAGCCAAAAACCTTTCAAAAAACAATTTCTTCCTTGTCTTTCTCTCCCCGTTTTTCCACTCTGAAGGCACTACAGTCACTTCTTCCTCTGACGAAGCTGAACTCTTCGCATAAACATTCGCTAAAACACCACCTTGGATGATTTCGTTGCTATTCCTGACTCTCCAATTCCCTCCTCTCTCCAACTTATGCCTAATCTCTTCTGAAGATGTACTTTCTACCCTCTCTGGGCTTAATAGTACTAAGAAAACGTATGGACCGGATGGTGTTCCTCCTGTTGTATTAAAAAAACTGTGCTTCTGTGCTGACTCCCTGCCTAGGCAAACTCTTTTGTATCAGTCTCTTCTTTAATGTCTTCCCTTCTTGCTGGAAGTTTGCTCTCATTCAACTTGTCCCAAGTATCGTCCAATTGCTCTAATTTTTTTCATCTCCAATGTTTTTGAAACGCTTCTTAAATTAAAAATTTCTTAAGCATCTCTCTTCTCATAATCTACTCTAAGATTGTCAGTATAGCTTCCTTAGGGGTCACTCTACTGGTGATCTTCTTTATATCTTACAAAATCTTGGTCATCCTCCTCCATCTGTACTGTTATCTCTAATTTCCTTTCTGGCCATTCATAACTGCAGTTGTGGACGGCCATCGTCACTTCCTCAACCTATCAACTCTGGTGTTCCTCAGAGTTCTGTCCTATCTCCAGTTCTCTTTCTAATATTCATTAATGATCTAAACAGTCTCTCCAGTCCTATCCATTAATATGCTGATGACTATACCTTACACTATTCAATTAGATTTTCAGTATGCCCCAGCAAGCAATCACTCAAAACCCTTATCTTCCAATCTATCAACCATTTCCAATTGAGGCAGAGAAAATCTAGTTTCTTTCAATGCTTCCCAAACCCAATTTATCCATTTATCTACTCCTCAAGAACTCCCACAGGTCTATCCCTTATACTTCAACAATACACAAATCAACCCTTTATCTTTTCTCAGCATTCTCGGTCTCTCTTTCTTCTGATCTCCCTTGGAAAGACCATATTACCACTCTTGCTAAAACAGCTTCCCAGAAGCTGGGTGTGCTCAACTGCCCCCAGGGGTTCTTTACCTCTGCACAGCTTATTGCTCTGTACAGGGGCATAGTGCGTCCATGTGATTATTGTTCGCATGTGTGGGGAGGATCTTCTCACACAGTACTTCTTGACAAAGTAGAAAAGAGGGCCTTTTGTCTCATTAACTCACGTCCACTCGCCGATTCTCTGCAATCTCTCTCTCTTCACCGCAATGTTGCATCTCTCTCGCTATTCTACTGCTATTACAATAATCATTGTTCGTCAGAGCTCTCTCGGAGTATACCACTTCCTCTACATAGAGTATGTAGCACCCGTCTTGCAACACAATCCCACCTCTACTCTGCGCAACTCTCCAACCCAAGAGTGAAACGATATTCCTAATCTCTCTTCTATTTAGTTTCATTGGGAGGTGTTTGGTGTTGGGAGTGAAATTCATAGATTAGATTATTCTATTCTACACGTGACCTCTGGAACTCTCTCCCTGAATCCATCTTTCCCTTATTCAATTACTTAAATTACTTCAAACTTGGTATGTTCAGGTAATTTGGCTCGAACATTCCTTGATTTTGGCCCTTTCACTTTCAACTCTGGGGGAAGCACTCGTCACCGGCAGATTTGCCTTTTGTCTCCCTCATCTGCATAGAAAAATTATAAATATGAGCTCGATTACTCTAGTCAATTTTGAGTTATAGAAGTTAGTGTTCAAAATGTCTATAGTCCATTATTTATAGGTAGGCAAGAAATCGAGACCCTTAACCTACTTAACTTAGAAAAAGAGCTAGAGCTATTGGGCTGTAATTTTCTACACCTATTCCCTGGGTAACTCTTCCCAAATGGTAGAAATAGGAGCTCGATTACTCAAGTCCATTTTCAGTTTTAAGGTTAGTGGTCAAGATTGCTGGCCTAAATATAATGAACAGACTGTAGTTCCGGTATAACTTGATGCACTCTGAATAATCTTACCTTTATCATTCACACCTGTCAATACTGTTCATCAGGGCCTCACCTGTAGAAGGAAAAAGGGGAAAATATAATAGATATATAGAAAATTAAAGGACAAAAATAAACTGGATTAATAGAAAAAGAAAGAAAAAAACAATGAATAACTAGAAAAAGAAAGAACAAATATAATGGATATATAGAAAGAGAAAGACAAAATATAATGAATATATAGAGCAAGAAAGGAAATATTATAATGACTATACATAAAACGAAAGGAGAAACTAAACCGAATATACAAAAAAAGAAAGGAAAAACTCAAATTAATAGTAAAATACCCGAAATACAAATAACCACCATGCCACAACAGACCAGCCGAAAAAAGAAAAAAAACGAAGCCTGGAGATAGCAGGGGAAACCATAAGAAAATAAAAGAACAACAGAGAACATGCACCATTGCAGAAAACGGCGAGAAAGAACAAGAAGAACAGTAAAACGAGAAGAGGTATAAAAACACCAAGAACCACCACACACCGGACCAACACAGAAGAAAAGAAGAACAGGAAAGGAAAACAACAGAAGGAGAAAGAACACTCGCCCAAACACGTGAACAGCTCGCAAACACCACAACCAAGAATAAATAGAAAAACAAAGGTAGAAGAGAAACAACATGGCTGCTCAAGCTCAAAATTAGCCCCACCCCACACCAACACTCGGGAAGCCAGAATTGCCACCATCAACCACACTCTACCACACAACCCAGGAAAAACAATCAGCATCACAATCAACAATGCAGGAGGACAGGAGAGGAAAATAAAATGCCGCCACAAGCTGACTTCCAGGATCAATCCAGCACTATACAAAGCTATTAAAGGAGTCTTTGTCATGGCAAGACAACTATAATAGTTCGGGCTTTGCGAGGTACCGTCCAAGTAACGGCACTTAGCACATAGAAGTCCATACTGCATCTGTCCAACACCATAGTCAAGGACATATGCTGTAAAAATGCATAATAACCGACCCCTGGGTTCTTTGAACACTTACAACGGTCAGAGGCAGATTGAGCGAACTGGTAAGGTCATGATCTTACTTAGTACTCACGTTAGCCCGATACCTAGTTACTCGGTCATGACACAAGCAACTTTGTATTAAAGACCTTACATCAAGAGTACCGGAACAGATCATCATCACCGACTAGTATAAAGGTCAGGATAGTCGAGCAGCCATAACATAAGACATGTCCCAGTTTATGCTCGTGTTCGTCCGATGGTATGCACCCTGTGTCATGATATAAGAAACTACTATTTAAGGGGAGATGGTTAACTTTTTGGGTGATTTTTGCATGTATTCATTATTTTTCTAGTTTCCTCCCTATACGTCCATCAAATTTAAAAAAAAACATCCATTAGATCCCCCTTCTAGATTAATTTGTACATTTTTCGATAGAAATATGTCCCGGCCGAAGGCTGGTTCTTCCAACATTACAGGCTCACTTTCGTTCGCCAAGGAAAAAATCGACACCTAAATAGCACGAAAGGTCTAAATATTGACGAAGAAATGGGGCGAAAGGTCTTAAAATCGACTAACTAATGGCGCAAACATCTTAACATCTGAAAACTAATGGGGCTAAACATAAGGTAAAAGGTGGTCCAGAAAAACTGTCCATCCCCCCTTAAGACCCAAAGCCAAGTAGTCCATCTGTATCCCTACACCATTAACCACAAGGCAGGACCACCTAAACGGCTCGACGGAACCAAGAGAAAGGACTCAGCAACTCACACTTCATCCACCAGTGCCTGTATCACCAGATCTACACAGTGTTAGAATAGGAGTGCAAAAGGAGTTACGTTAATTCCTCCACCAGTGCGAACCAAGTGTATCTCTATAATCTAAGCAAGTGATAGAATAGGAGGGTTAAGTGTATTCTATAGGTCCGTCGTGGATCCTCGTCCATGCTAGGCATATTACATTGTGATTTATTCTATATATCAGTGTAAGGTGAATTATTTGTGTTGTGTAGTCAAGTGATTATTAACCCGGGAACACCGAGAACACTCTTAAGAGGTTTTGGTGGGCAAAGGCGAGAACATGCTTAAAAGGTAAGGCCTAAAAAAAAACTTTTAAAAGGCCCCAGTAGCACTTGAAACAAAATAAATGGTGCTTAAGTGAGATAATTCCCCTCCATACCTTCTATCACTCCTCCACATGTGTTAAAATCCCCTCCTCCCCCCCTTTCAATTATCAACTATTTTTCCTCTTATTCTCATGCTTATCGGTGTATTTACCGTGCCAATAATTATCTCCAAACCGGTACTAGGGTGTGATCTTACGTGTGTCTATGCGTGGGAAAGAGAGAGAGAGAGAGAGACAGGCCTCAGTCTCCCTCCAGGCATCGAGAGAGGAGGGTGTAGGCCTCACGTGTCTCTCACCTCATGAATGAATGGTCGGCAATAATTCGCGATTTTCACCCTCCAAACACTATTCCCACTTGTTTTATTGCTGTTACATGTTACTATCTTCATATTAAGCGTAAAATAGGCGCATATGAATAAGTAATACGATATTTATCGTAAAATAATAATTTTAGGCTGGAATGAGGCCTAATATGGCCGCCCAGTTGTAGGGTGTTCACTGCATATAGCTCGCACTTAGCGGGTTAAAAGAAAATTCATGTGTGTATTCAGTATTATATTTACCCTTTACAACTTTTGTGCATGTGTAGTTTGGCTTTAGTTTCTCCAGTCGAGTAAGAACCTACCATTGTCCAATTCAACCCCAGTAAAAAACTGGCATAACAAATGGATAGAAAAACAAAGGAATATTATGAATATATATAAATAAATAAAACATTTAATGAATAGAAAAAAGGAACAGGAAATGAATGAACGGTCGGCAATAATTCGCGATTTACACCCTCCAAACACTATTCTCACTTGTTTTATTGCTGTTACATGTTACTATCTTCATATTAAACATAAAATAGATATATAGATAATTTATATAATGTATATTATATATCTATAAACTAACACAAACATTCTTATCTCTTGAGCACACTATAATCGTCATCTTACTCACCATAGTCATACAGTAAAAGTACCAAAAGGGTAGATTTTCACTTAAGATTTTTTTTCTGGACCACCTTCTCCCACATAATTAGCCCCATTATACTTTGGATATTTCAAGACGTTCGCCCCAATAGTTTGGTGATTTTAAGACCTTTGGCCCCATTTCTGTTAATTTTTAAGACCTCTTTGTGCCATTTAGGTGTCGATATTTTCCTGGCTAGCGATAGCGAACCTGCAATTTAAGAGGGCCGGGTCATTTTTCTACCGTAAAACGTACGCATTTGTCTCAATGGGGGATCTTGGGGGTAATATTTTAGAGTTTGATGGAGGTCTAGGGAGCAAATTAAAAACCTCCCCTTAACTCATTCAGTACCAGTGACTGAATGACTGACTGACTCTCTCTCTCGCTCGCTCTCTCTCTCCCTCTCCCTCTCTCTCAGGGAAGCCTACATTGGCATAGGAATTACTGGTGACAGATACATTTTCACTCTCTCCTCGAAATCCCCAACTAAATTATTGATTCCCAACATGGCAACACCGATCATATCTTCCCAACTTGCTGGATTTTACCCATAAAATGTTAAGGGGGATGGGCATATCTATTTCCTTATACAGTATATATACGGTATATTTTAGTTTCAGCCTTAGACCTCCATCAAGCTTACCCCCCCCCCCCCCCACCCACTATTCAAGAATTTGAATAGGTACATTGTTATAGGAATTATTGGTAACACAATATTTCTCTAGCTCTCCTGCTCTCTCAGACAGACACAGAGAGCAGCATACATTACCATAGGTATTACTGTACACAGATACCTTATGTACAGTCGCGCTAATAAGTGATGCGCGGCACCAAGTATGTTTTGATCAATAATTGGTATCAACAATATCTAAGCTTCATTTCTTCATATCGATTGACAATTTGACATATATAAAAATGTTCCTACACTTACCCACCCTATTCAATATCTGACAGACATCAATACAGCACAGAGCAAGCCAAACGTAATGACAGCTGGGACATGACTTATTAGCGCGACCGTACTCAGATACATGTATATAGTGTTCCCAATACAGTATGGGTAAGTTCAGTGAAGCTCACCTTCCCCATCCTCCACCTACACTAATACACTCCCCTCCCCACACCTACCTCAACCACTGTCACTTCTACTTCAACCACTTCCACCCCCACCCCTACCCCTACCTCAACCATTCCCACTCAGTCTCTCATCCCAACCCCACCTCTATCCCTATCCTCACACCCACCCCTACGCCTACCTCAACTAATCCCACTCCCATTCCCACTCAGTCTCTCATCCCAACCCCACCTCTATCCCTATCCTCACACCCACCCCTACGCCTACCTCAACTAATCCCACTCCCATCCCCAATCAGTCTCTCATCCCAACCTCACCTCTATCCCTATCCTCACCCCTACTCTTCTCCCATCCCAATAACGCCCCCCCCCCCTTATCCCCATCTCCACACACTTCAACTGAACCTAGAGCAATCGTCATTATTCAACCCTGCCACACTTGACGCATTACTCTCTGTGTGTAGGAAAACGGGAACCAAACACACACACAAACACACCACATACTCTTACTCACTCATTCACTCTCTCACACACACACACACACACTCTCTCTCTCTCTCTCTCTCTCACGCAAACTTAACCCAGAACAAACATCATCACTCAACTTGGCCACACTTGACAACACTCTCAGCGTGTAGGGAAACAACCAGGAACTTACACGAGTGCACACAAGTACTTACACACTGGCTCGCACACACACGCACACACATACATACACATACACACACACACATATCTACTGACACAATTACACAACATACACTATGTGAAACACAAAAACACATCTCAGTACACCACACAACACTTTTCAATCTCCCTTTCCTCTAATTAGTTGGTGTGTTTGTGTTTTGTGGTGTGTGTGTGTGAGAGCGAGAGAGAGAGAGAGAGAGAGAGTGTGTGTGTGTATGTGTGTGTCAGTATATGTATAAGTATTGTGTCGACTGTTGACACTGTAGATCATGCCACCCAGACCCCCCCCCACCACCACCACCACAGGATCGGTCCAGCAAACACTGACCCAGGGTGCTTAGTGTCCGTGTATACTGTGGTGTAGGGTGGTGGTGGTGGTGGTGGTGGTGGTGGTGATGGTGGTGGTGGTGGTGGTGGTGGTGGGGAGGGGGGGTGAAGGTATTGTTGGTGGTGGTGTGAGCGGGTAGAAGGATATTGTGTTGCTATATATTAAGTTTTCTTGTGTTGAGAAGGATATTGTGTTTTGTGTTGCTGTCTCTTGTTTGTGTTGTGTTTAGAAGGATATTGTGTTTTGTGTTGCTGTCTCTTGTTTGTGTTGTGTTTAGAAGGATATTGTGTTTTGTGTTGCTGTCTCTTGTTTGTGTTCTGTTTAGAAGGATATTGTGTTTTGTGTTGATGTCTCTTGTTTGTGTTGTGTTTAGAAGGATATTGTGTGTTGTGTTGCTGTCTCTTGTTTGTGTTGTGTTTAGAAGGATATTGTGTTTTGTGTTGCTGTCTCTTGTTTGTGTTGTGTTTAGAAGGATATTGTGTTTTGTGTTGCTGTCTCTTGTTTGTGTTGTGTTTAGAAGGATATTGTGTTTTGTGTTGCTGTCTCTTGTTTGTGTTGTGTTGAGAAGGATATTGTGTTTTGTGTTGCTGTCTCTTGTTTGTGTTGTGTTTAGAAGGATATTGCTTTGAGTTGTGTGTGTGTGTGTAATGTCAGAGGGATATGTGTGTTTTTGTGTTTTTTTTTCTATGTGAGTGAGGGAGGCAAAAGGCAGAACTGCCTATAGCGAGTGCATCCCTTATAGTTGAAAGAGTGACAGGGCCAAAATCAAGGGACATTCGAGCCAAAATGCCGGGGCACACGGAGTTTGAAGCAATCTAAGCCATAGGTAGAGGGAAAAACTGATTCTGGGAGAGAGTTCCAGAGCTCAGCTGTTGAATAGAAGAAAGATTGAGAGTAACGAGTGGTACTTGAAAAGTAGACAGAATGGATAAAAAAAGCCATCTGAGGAAGAGCACTTTATTGACAACGTTTCGCAGATAGCTTCATCAGGTCACTAACAAATGCTGGTACATTTATTGCACTATCGTTAGTGAGTGCTGTACTGTATTTTATATATTATTTTGTAATATTATAGATATCTTAAAAATATTTGTATTTTGTACTATTGTTAATGTCTTGTCATGTTGCAAATTTGATTTTAAATAATATTTTGACATTTAACATGTAGTTTCTTTATTCATGCAGAGTTTAGTAAAAATTTGCCAGAACGTCCCGGACTTCCCAAACTTGACTACTTCCTTTAACGTGACGATAGTGCGTTGTTATATGTGCGATTAGTTTGCTTGGGAAACAGATTAACTTGCTCATGTAGTAATGTACATCCTATGTGGTGGATTGTGTTCTTTTATTTAATAATTTTCATTTTAGTAAGCGTTGTTTCCACATAGCGATTTTGATAATTTAATTTGACTTTATATTGTCCTTGTCCCAATTTTGGTTTGTTTAGTTTGCAAGTTTTACATTTTAAATTGTTGTTTTAGTTATTTTTATTTCTTTGTACTAGTAGAGTTGTTACCCTGTACGCATGTTTGTATGTCTGTTTTTGCTAGTTCCTACTGATGTATTTGACCCATATATAGGCTCCGCCTCCCCTCCCCCCATGCTTCTGCCCCCTCCCTGTCCTGCCTCCTTGCTCCCTCCCGACCCCCACCTCCCTCTCCTCCCCCGCCACCTGTCTGGACGGATATTTAAGGCCTCCTATGTACCAGCATTTGTTAGTGACCTGATGAAGCTATCTGCGAAACGTTGTCAATAAAGTGCTCTTCCTCAGATGGTGTTTTTTTATCCATTGAGAGTAACGTTTCACTCTTGGGTTGAAGAGTTGCAAAGAGTAAGAGTGGGATTGTGTTGCAAGACGGGTACCACGTGCCCTACGTAAAGGAGGTGGTATACACTGGGAAAGCTCTGAGGAACACTGATTATTATAGTAGCGATAGAATAGCGAGAGAGATGCAACATTGCGGCGGAGAGAGAGAGATTGCAGAGAGTTGGTGAGTGCACGGGAGTTAATGATACGAAAGGCCTTCCTTTCAACTTTGTCTAGGAGAGCAGTGTGAGAGGAACCTCCCCACACATGTGAACAATACTCATACAAGGACGCACTATGCCCCTGTACAGAGCAAGAAGCTGTGCAGGGGTAAAGAACACCCTAAGGCAGTTGAGCACACCAGCTTCTGGGAGGCTGCCTTAGCAAGACTGGTAATATGGTCTTTCCAACTGAGAGCAGAAGAGAGCAGAAGAAAAAGAGACACCAAGAATATTGAGAGAAGATGAAGGATTGATTTTTGTATTGTTGAAGAACAAGGGATAGTCCGCTGGGAGATCCAGGAGTGTATGTGTGTGTGTATGTGTGTGTGTGTGTGTGTGTGCATGTGTGTGTAATGCCATAGGATTACGTGTCTGTGTTTGTGTAGTATCACCGACAGACTTTCCTGTAGTAGACACCTCCAATTACACACACACACATACATACACACACACACACTCACAAACACACATATATTCTCTCTATCTATATATCCATCTATCTATGTAACTATAAATCAATATATGTATATATATGAATATATGTACGGTATGTATATATTGGAATATACTGTATATGTATATCTATCTTTATCTTTTTCTTTCAGGCTAACCCCGCCATCGCTTTCTCTCGCTCTAGCTCTCGCTCTCTCTCGCTCTCGCTCTCGCTCTCTCTCTCTCTCTCATATATTTAGCCCCATTAATTTTGAGATTTTAAGACATTAGCCCCATCAGTTTAAGGATTATAAGACATTTCGTGCCATTTAGGTGGCTATTTCGTCCTGGCGAGCGATAGCGAGCCAGTAGCTTAGAAAGAATCGGCCTTCGGCCGGGGCATTTTTCTACCAAAAAATGCGCAAATCGATCTCGAAGGAGGGTCTTAGAGGTATATTGCTAAGCTGATAGAGGTCTTAGAGGTATATTGCTAAGCTGATAGAGGTCTGGGAGGCAAACTTAAAAAAGAAAAAAAAAAAAAAAAAAATAGAATGCCAGGCAACAATAGTTTAGTAGAAACAAATTGAAAATATAATTGATAAACACAAAAATAATAATAATAATAATAATAATAATAATCGTCTGGTTATTTATATAGCGCCCGTATCTCCTCCTTCGAGGATTCTCAAGCGCTTCACACTTCTTTAATCAACCAGAGACCATTACCCATCTCCCTTGCTCATGGGAAGACAGTAACCGCCGGCTATATCTCAGAAAAACTGTTTAATCTGAGCGGGAATTGAACGTGAGACCTATAAGATGGGTCGAATTAAGCAGGCACGCTATCAACTGAGCCAGCCGGACGGCTATCTAACTAAAGAGGGTCAGAAGCCTATAGCCAAACCAGGAATAAATCTTGTTCCTTCTACAACGGATTTGTTTTCTGCCTTGACCTACCTTCAATTTACTGCCTCCTATATATTCGTTCCCCTCTCTCTCTCTCTCTCTCTCTCTAAAGGGGTCAAAAGCCTATAGCCAAACCAGGAATAAATCTTGTTGCTTCCACAATGTATTTGTTCTGCCTTGACCTGTCTTCGATTTACTGTCTCTTAACACACACGCACACACACACAGCCCGTAGCCTAGTAGGTAGAGCTCTCGTCTCACACACGAGGGGCCGGGGGTTCAATCCCCGGCCAGGCGGAGACAAATTGGGCTTGTCTCCTTTCATGTGTTAGCCTCAGTTCACCTAGCTGTAAATAGGTACCTGGAATAAGTGGACGACGTTGTGACGTCCAATCTGGGGTTGGCAAAAGTGGTACAAGGCGAGATGGGTATCATATGGTTCACCTAAGCTGATGGCTACCTAAGCCTTCGGGCGAGACGGTACCGTCTATAGTGAGAATGGTACCATACAGATCCACCCTAAGCCTTCGTTTCCGTTGTCGCCAATTGGCTAAAAATACAGACTACACACACATCCACAGCCATTCCAATGATACATATAACACCTACACATATAGAAGGCGGGAAATAACGAGCATGCTCACTCCCGCAATACAACTAGAGTAAGTACAACTAGAGTAAGTACATTATATATATATATATGTATATTGCGACCCCGAGAAAACCAACCAATGAGCGAAGACCGTCTATAGGAAACATCACGACAGAGTCCTTTACAGTATAGGCTAACCTACCGACATATTCAAATTTAACTGCCTCTCCTTATGAAAACCAAATTGTGTAAATACATATGAAGTATAACACAACACACAGGCCTATATATATATATATATAATGTATTCACGGATTAATTTTGTGTGTGTTTTTTTCAATAATTGCAAGGAGTTTTACTAAACTTGTAAACGTTTCCAAACATTACACAAACTATCTAAAAGATCATGTTATATGTAGAATTGCAATCTGTAATTAACAACTGATATATTGATTTATAATACTTCATACGGTACTCATTTATTGCATGGGATATTATAACTGTGTATATTTGGTGAAAAACATGTTTATAGGCAATGTTGCTGGCTAGAAAACATGTTTATAGGCAATGTTGCTGGCTAGAAAACATGTTTATAGGCAATGTTGCTGGCTAGAAAACATGTTTATAGGCAATGTTGCTGGCTAGAAAACATGTTTATAGGCAATGTTGCTGGCTAGAAAACATGTTTATAGGCAATGTTGCTGGCTAGAAAACATGTTTATAGGCAATGTTGCTGGCTAGAAAACATGTTTATAGGCAATGTTGCTGGCTAGAAAAGGGGCACAGGTGACCATCGAGGTGGAAAAGTCCATCCAACGTCCTTACTTGGACCCATTAAGGGGGTAGTACCGTAGTTATTTGATTGTCTATTTTGTTATTTATTCATTAATTTCTTACTTTCCTCGCTAGACCTCCATCAAGTTTTAAAATAATACCCCCTAGATCCCTTTTCAAGATAAATTTGTACATTTTTCGGTAGAAACATGTCCCGGCCGAAGGCCAGTTCCTCTTAATATTACAGGCTCGCTATCACTCGCCAGGATAAAATCGACACCTAACATGTCACGAAAGGTCGTACACATGACAACGAAATGGGACGAATGGTCTTAAAACGGCTAAACTAATGAGGAGAATGTCTTAAAATCTCAAAAACTAATGGGGCAAAACTTGAAGAGAAAAACCAACCAATCCCCCTTAAGGACATCCAAGATCAATAGGTTGAAAGGAATCAGCAATATGTTCGCTATAGTCCATTCATTATAGGTAGGCCAGAAACTGTAACCCCTAACCTCTGTAACTCAAAACGGGTTAGAACACATGGGCTGTAAATGTCAACACCTAATCACTGGCTGACGCTTCCTAAATAGTAGAACTATGATCTCGATTATGCATTTCGTTTATGAGTTCTCTAGAGGTTAGTGGTCAAGAATTTTAGCCTACCTATATAATGAATGGACTATAGTATAAAGTGGCCTATTTTCAGAATCTATATATTTACATCCATTCCAACAATACGATGACATTCTGTATACCCTTCACATAATACACACCAATTGGCGGTTGAACTATTTGCTCTAGCCCTTTTTGCGTTACTGAGGTTAGGGTTCACGATTTCTGGCCTACCTATTTGGAACAGGGTACCGTACACTCGGATGCCATAGTCTCTAGCCCACTCATAAGAATTATGCAATTATAACTATCTGAATTGATTGTTTGGATATAACTTGCTTTTCAATCAATAGTATAGGCTACAGTTATAGTTATAGTTATAGTTACAGCTATATAGTTTTGTAGTTGATGTATAGAACATTATATTCATACCTTAGCTTCCAGAGATATACTTCCTTAATTAGAAATAGGTGAGGTCTACAAATATTTATGAGTGGGCTAGAGAATATTATGGCATCCGAGTGTATTAAGTAGCCTATTTCCACACTGTTTACATTCACATTCCCAGCCATTCCCACCATACGATCACATTCCACATGTGCTAACAACCCTCCACCGAAAACGAGCTGGAAAATCTAACGAATGGCCTCATAAAATATGAGGCGATTTATTCATGTCCACCCCTACGAGGACCAAGGCGTCTGGCAATATATAGATAGCCGGGACGGGGTAGATATATCCAACATGGCAGCCATTGAAATGCTTCTAATACCACCACCGACATTTATATATTTGTTGTTTTTTGTTTTTTTCCTATATTACCCTCTCGGGCATAGGCTGAGATCCTTTACACTACACCGCTGAACACGGTGAGGCCCGTGAGGTCTTGTTCCAGTTTAGGGAGTGAGACATATGAAGAACCCCGGCTCGAAGCAACTCCATCTCTGAAGCCGCTTCGCCGCTGCGCTTCGCCTCTGCGCTTCACCGTCGCATCCCCCACACTCGGACCCTCACTCTCAGAACGCCACCTATTGAGCAATTAACTCACTAAGCATTGCCCCCTTGTAACATATTTTCAATATGGGAATATTCATACAATGCTATTTAATCAGGGAACAATGAGGGTGTTTTTTTGGCATTTCGGTATGCTGTGGTAATGCACTGAAAGGTCAATCCACGTTAGAGACGCCGTCACTTGAGATCTAGAAAATATATAAGTAAAAGTAATGCACTGATACTAGGTACAGCACAAATTCCATCCCAATAATATCTTCCCATTGACATATTGGGATTCGAACCCGGGTCCATTGGATTACCAGTCCAGTGGCAAGACCACTCTGCCACACCTTACCAAATTGAGTTGAAATAAAGAGAAGTAGATAAAGATTAGGCTAGTTAGATATAAATAGATACCTACACAGGCAAACATATATAAATAGGACATCATTCCACAATGATAAAACATAACACAGAACTCCGCCTTATGTATCCAACATGGCGACAACAAATTCATATAGAAGTAGTACAGATATACCCTAAATAAAGATATAATAAACAGAGCTCACAAATACAGATAAAACAAAACACAGAACTCACAAATACAAACAAAACACAGAACTCAACATGAGGTAAACAACATAGCGACTACAAATACATAAATAAACAGAAAACTCTCAAAATAAAGGTAACAATCATACACAGAGAACTCAGCCTTAAGCTCGGGTCACACATACACGTTCTAACGTCCTGTCCGGCCCCGACCTCTTAATAAAAAGCGCCTAGGCGGCGTCCTTTTTATGCATGTATAAAATGGTGGTGTGGGTCGGGGCAACTGCCAGAAAACGTGCTATGCCGGGACACCCACGGGACATACATGGCCACACACAGAAGATATTTTCTTGGTCGGGGACGTTAGAACGTGTATGTGTGACCCGAGCTTTAGGGATCCAACACGGCGACCACCCAAGACCTCAATAGTCCAAATACCAATACCGAACGAAATTCCCAGTTAATGGGGTAGTACTCGCTTTTTCCGGACCCCCTTCTCCCTCATGTTTAGCATATTAGTTTTGAGGTTTTAAGACGTTCGTTCCGTTAGTTTGACGATTTTGAGACCTTTCGCCTCATTTTGTTATCAATATTAAGACCTCTCGTAACCTTTAGGTTTCAATTTTTTCCTGATGAGCGATAGCTAGCCTCTAATTTTTCTACCGAAAAATTTACAAATTTATCTTGAAAGGGGATCTAGAGGGTGGTTTTCTAAGCTTGATGGAAGTCTAGCAAGGAAACTCAAAAATAAATAAAAATATAAATATATAGACCAAAAACCAAGCACTACCCCCTTAAGGTCGGTTAGTGGTAGTGACACCAGGATCCTCTGTATGGTAATAGGCCACCACATGAAGGGGAAGGGGGCAGGGAGGGGGGGCGATTCTTAGCTGTCTTTATTTAGTACGGGGCCTCTGTGTGTGTGTGTGAGTGTGTGTGTGTGTGTGAGAGAGAGAGAGAGAGAGAGAGAGAGTTTTTTAACATAAATACAATAGCCACACAGAAATTACGATCCCAGCAAGGTGGCCAGGACTTGCTTCTAGTAGCAACAGCAAACCCGTTAGTAAGATAAAGTTGAAGGAAAGGATAGCAGAGAGAGAGAGAGAGATTCAAAAACAAATCTGTATGGTAATGTCACCACCACACTCGGAGGGTTCGATTCTTATCCCCACCTCGTCTAGTACCCACGAAGAGGAAATGAGTGTGTGTGTGGGGGGGGGGGGGGGATGTAATGGGATGGGAAAGGGTGTAAAGGGCACGATATAGGGGTATATAGTGATGGAAAAATATATAAAAGGGGAGAGAATAGGCGAATGAGGTAAGATGATTTACAACATTTTAGAATATTAACCTGGGAATGGCAGGAACACTCTTAAGAGGTTTTGGTGGGCAAGGGCGAGGACCCTCTTAAGATGTAAGGCCTAAAAAAAAAAATTAAAAGGCCCCAGTAGCTATTAAAACAACTGAAATGGTTATTAAGTGAGATAATTCCCCTCCGTACCTCCTATCACTACTCCACATCTGTCAAATCCCCTGCTACCCCTTTCCCCCCTCCCCTTCAATTATCACCTATTTTCCCTGTTATTCCCTTATTCATTGGTATATTTTTGTGTAAACATCTCCAAACCGATCCTAGGCTGTGTGTGTCTATGCGTGGGAAAGAGAGAGAGAGAGAGAGAGAGACAGGCCTCAGTCACTCTCCAGGCTTCAAGAGAGTTGGGTGTGAGCCTCCCCTGTCTCTCACCTCATGAATGAACGCTTGGTAATAATTCGCAATTTTAACCATCCAAACAATATTCCCACTTGTTTTATTGTTGTTAAATGTTACTATCTTCATATTAAACGTAACATAGGCACATATGAATAAGTATTAACGATATTTATCGTAAAATTATGATTATAGGCGGGAATGGAGCTTATTATATTGCCGCCCAGAAGTGTGGTGTTCACTACACCCTGCACACGCTCGCCGGGTTAACCCATTCACTTCCAGTGACGTCCTCTGAACTATATTCTGGCTTCTATTAGACGACTTTATTTAGTTTAAGAAGGGCCTCCAGCAATGAACAGACTTCGAAATATCTCAAATAATCCTTTTTACTACCTAAGATCCTTCTTAAACTGCACAAAATCGTCGAAATATAGCAAGAATAAAATAAATAAAAAAGACGTTGGTACAGTACGGGTTAACCCTTCCTCCCCGGGTGTCATTTTAATAAGACACCACGAAATAAGGGCAGGTGCCCGGGTGTCCTTTCAGGAGATAGTAAGCTTGAAAGCCTATTCAGCTTGGTCTGAATGCCGTGCGTCCGACGCATGTAAACAAAGCCGATCGTTGCGTCACCGCACCTCCGAAAACAAGAAGAAGACTCGTTTGTTATTGTATGTCTGTATGTCGTTGTTTCAGTAGTGAAAAGATCGTCGTATTGCTAACATCGCCTGAAAATGCTCTCCACTAAAATCGTCATCACAACTGAACCAGTTGACTTAGAGAGATCTACTCAACGCCAGTCTACAGATTGGAAACCGCACTACATTTATAGATGCGTGGGAAATTTCTAGCAGTTAAAATTAACCAAAATACGGTAGCCTAGGCCTAGACGTTTTTCGGCCAGATCGCCCGGGTAGCCCACCCTGTCCTTTGGAGATACAGCCCGGGCCAGGAGGGTTAAGGGTATACACAGGTTCGAGAGAGAAAGAAAAAAAAAGTACCGTTTATATTAGACAATTAGGTAGACATAGTGAATTACTTTCCTATCCTTTTATTACATATGTATAGTACTGCCAATATATCTTTACACGGGTAAATTATGTGACGCCTGCAGCTTGGCAGAACGCCACGTGGGCTCAGCCGCTCGCTTGGCCACTCGCTAACACTCGCCAGGGCAATGCATTTGGCTACAGTCTATCTACAATGTTGTACTTTCTTTCTTGTGAATCGTCATGTCACAGGCAGTATAGAAGTGGTCTTTGTTTTCGCCTGTGACAAGGGATTATATTTTATATCATCAGCTATAAGTTTAATGTATAAGACTGAATAATACAGCTAGAGAATGTGAGTGAGTAAGTGCTGGAGGCAGAGGGTAGTCGCGTAGTGTTACACATTGTCTCGGTGACGTCATGCCACGGCCGGTCCCTCTGAGTGGCTGGTTGCCTCACCACCCTCCCGCCGCGTCAGGAAGTGGTCCCCCCCCGCTGCCTTGTGTCTTCCTTGCTCAGAGCTTGCCTGACCAGCATATCCTACACATCTCCCTTGTTACCTGTCCCTGACTTCTACCTTTAGAACACTTCTCTCTCTCTCAACATCTTACCTCTCATTCTTCCAATCTATTTAATATCATAACTCCCCTTTGGTTCTGCACTATTTCATTTATCGGCCATCGTATTATATGCTGAAGCTCTCAGATATTACATGTTTAGTTAGGCATTTTGGTGGGGTTACCATTTTGTCTGTAGAGGTTCGACACACTCACGGTGTCTCCCTACCTTTTACTTGGTTGTCTGCTGGGCTACTTAATGCTAGACTGGGGTGAGGATATTGTTGTTGTGATTTCCGATGTGTACCAGGTTTTGTTGAACCTGTACAATCGCAACGGATGCGTGGGAAGCCTAGGTTGTCTTTCTGACTGTGTACCTTGTGAGTTTAGCACTGTGTTGCGAGTGAGGGCTTTTGCCTCTGCCACCCAACACTGTGCTAACTCGTTTTGCTTTGACTTTGAGAGGGTCGCCAGGAGAGAACCAGATACAAACGATCTGGATCTCTCAAGAGAGCACCCCGTCAATTAATGTAATTTGGCCGTACAGTCTTAAGGACCTCGCTAGGCTACGAGCCGCTTGCTCAGCCATTGTTTCCTAGCCTATTACATCCCAGCTAGACTTATTCGCCTAGCAGACACCCGATTAAGATTATAAGCTCTTATGTTATGTATGCAGCATTTTTATTCACGTTGATTGTAAGCCTTGGTTGTTGGTGAGTTGCACAACCCAAGCAGGCTTTTACGTTGCCTGAGGAAGTACTTCTTTTGTTGTTGGAGATAATACTATTGTGTATTTATTATTATTCCCGTGCCAGTTAACACTGTATGTCCCTACACTTGTCATATCTTGTTCCTGCTTTATATAACAGTTCAAAATCCGATTCGATCATCTTAAGTAGCATCTGATTTTCTTCAGAAGATTCCTTTTCGATGCTTTAGGACTTTCATTCACTTTCTTTAATATAGGAGTGACAGTTTATTATTGTTTAGAGTAACTTTAATTATACCTTCTTCTTGTTTGCATTAAATCATTTCAGTGATTTAATTAAGCTCTCTATCCTTTTCCTTGTATACCTTATTAACGTAATTGTATGTTGTTGTGATCAGGCTGTATCAGAGATCATCAGCCTGTAGTAGTAGTGCATTTATACCGAGTTATAGGATACCCCGCTATCGTAGATTTAACTCTGGAGGGTATAGGTGTTTTTGTGCACCGGCATTATAAGTTCGAGGGTTGGATCTAGTGTTACCGTTGTGGCTGTGTGCCTTTCTAGTCCAATGATTAAGAGCCCTTGTTTTATACGAGTCCCGGTCGTAACAATTATTATGGACATTTTGACCCCTTGAGGATTATGGTGCATGTAGGCAGTATATATAGTTTGGCTATCATTAGACGATTAGGGTGAGGGCTGGTCCTGCCCAGAATAAGGTTTGGCATCCTCTACCCAACCTTAGCCGTTTCTGTCTGTCTCTTTTCTTGTACTACTTTTCCTACTTTGGGGGCGAGTGGCTAGGAATCCTCCTCCCATGTATAATTCACCTACTAGACGAGAAAAATAAAGGGGCAAGGGAACGCAAAAGTGGTCCAGGACCCTAAGAACTGGAATTTTAAATGTTGTTTCTGTTCGGTCTAGGTAACAAACTTAAAAACAGAATGATAATGATATAAATAAAATTATATAAAGTAAATCAAATATATATAAATACATAAAAATGAGCCTATGAGAAGTAAAGGGGGTCACCGTTTTTTTTTATGTTTCTCTCATTTTCTCTCTTTCCCTGGCTTGTATCCATTCGGCCCCATTCAGCCAACGGTTTTAAGACCTTTATCCCCATTCAGATGTCGATTTCTTCCTGGCGAGCAATAACGAGCCAGCATTGTATGGAGAAATCCGGCTTCGCCGGAGAAATTTTTCTATCGAAAAATTTACAAATTTAGCTTGCTGTCAAAAAACAAATATATATATACTGTATATATGCTGGCTCGCTACCGCTCGCCAGGAAAATATTGACACCTGGATGGGGGTAGACGTCTTAAAACAGTAGGCTGAATGGGGCCCAATGGATACAAGCCAAAGAGAGAGGGAGAGAAAGAGAAAAAATGTGAGGTGGGTTCTCTTAAGGTTGGTTGTAGTAAAGTAATATACGTCCAGACCAAACACCAATTGTACAGTATGTGCCAATAAGGTCCTCCACACCCGGAACTTTAGTCTATAAAGTATCTTGGAGAATACAACAATAATTATTACCTCCGACAACCAAGTGGGACAGAGGTTTGGTTTTTGACTCCGTTTGTTTGTTTGTCAGTAAACACAATATCTCATAAAGTTATGGTGGGCAGATAGGATATGCCCCAAGGAAGAAATTATTCAATTTAGGCGACGATCTACAATCCAAATGGACTGAAGGGATTCAAGTTAGGAGGCGATCCGGAACATATGCCACACTGGCGTAACTGTTGTGCATTCAAGAATCCAGTGTAGTTGGAGATATGCTCTCTACCAAGTGCCCCTATAGTTCTCTAATATTTTGTACAGGGTGACAACCAGGGTGAGGGCTGGTCCTACCCAGAGTGAGGTTTGGCATCCTCTACCCAGCCTTAGCCATTTCTGACGTCTCTTTTACTGTACTACTTTTCCTTCTAGGTGCTGGGGAGATCGTCCGTTTGGGTGGCACTGCAAAGAGGGCTGTGAACGGTGGGGACATTGGCCCGGGGGTGCAATCACGTGGGCTGATGTTTCCCTCCCCCGCTGCCCTCTCAAAGACAGATCTCATCTCACCCTGTCCCCTTCGAGGGCCCAAGCATCTGGCCCAGCTTCGGTCAACCGGAATCGGGACTTTTCGGCCAGTAAGTCTCGAGAACTACAACAACTTATCAACCAAACAATATATCTCAATTAAACAGCTACAACCAAATTATGTTTTTGCATGCTGTCCCAGCTCTATCCAGACAACATTAATCAGCTCAAGAAGGATGTGATAGCAGATAGAGCGTAGGGTAGGCCTTGTTGTAATAAGGTAATAAATGTATGTAGTGTGGGGTACCCGAGACAGCCAGACACCAACTTTACAGCCCAATAAGGTCCTCCTCCACACACACACACACACACACCAGAGACTAGAACTAATGCACGGCAAAGAACGCCACCAATATCACCACCAACCCTCCACCACCACCCAGGATAAACAAACACACATACATACACACACACACACACACACAAACCCACACACATATACACACCCACACATATATATACACACACACACACACATACTGTATATACACACACACCTACACACACACACACACACACACACACATATATATATATACTGTACACACACCCACACACAAAGGTTGTTTTGGCTTTTTTCGGCGCCAACCGACGCTCTACTGGCTATGCCACAGCTCACGACTATGTATATATATATATATATATATATATATATATATTGTGACGCCTCCCGGCGTTGACAGAATGGTTGCGTGGGGCATTGCAGCTCGCTAGCACTCGCCAGGATGGGGGGATGGGCTACAGTTGTCCTAGAATGATCTGCTTTATTTTATTAGTGTCGTGTTGCCACAGACAGTCTAGAAATTATCTTTGTTTTGGTCTGTGACCGCGCCTTATATTTTATATTCGCTATAATATAAATGTTGCTTGTGTGGGAGGCGAGCGAGAGAGGGTGAGGGGGTACACCTGGCAGCGGGGTGAGCTATGACGCGGCTCGCTTGGGCGCTGACGGCGTTGGCGGCCGGGTGGTCAACTAGTCCCTTCCCATCGCGGCCGCGTGTTCTTTACCAGCTCAGAGCTTGCCTGACACGCGTATCACCTACATCCTTTGCAATTCTGTCCCCCATACTCGCCACTTTGCATACCATTTCTCTCTCTCGACTTCTCCTTTCTCATTCTCTAATCTTTATTAAACTCAACATCCCTTCTGGTTTCAGCATAGACGTTCACCGTCAACCAGTCGTATTGTACGCGAAGCTCTCGGATATTTCCATGTATTAGGTTAAGGAGGTATTAGGCTTTATTGAGGTTGGAGAGACGGACTTTTCTGTGTGTGTCCTCTCTCGGGAAGGTTGTAGACCGGTATATGTCTCCCTGGCAAGGTGTTGAGTGATTCTGCTTGGTTATCTAAAGCTAAACTAGGGGTAAGGTTACTGTGTCGTTGTCTCCGATGTGTGCAGTGTTAGCTAAGCCCTGCACGACATCGACAGGTACTGTGGGAGCCTAAGTTGTCTTCGGGTGGGTTTACTTTGCGAGCACAGCGCTGTGGTGTGAGAGGGCCATAGCCTATCCCTCACAACATAGTGCTGCCTCTTTGTGTTGACTTCTGATGGATCGCCAGGATAGAACTAGGTACTATAGACCTAGATTTATCAAGAGAGCATCCCCGTCATATAACGTAATCTTCATTATACCACCTTCGGACAACGTTAGGCTACGAGCCGCATGCTCACCCATTGTTGCCCTGCCTTGATACCCCAGCTAGACTTTATTAACACCTTACGAGCGGCCTATGCGGTTTATTTATATGTACCGCCCAGCGGGGTGTTTTTAGCCAAAATAGGGCTGTTTACATGATCATTTTCATGCCTAAATAAGACCCAGAACGTAAAACAAGTACCTATCCCTGAAAGGGCATAAACAGAGCTTTCGAATGACACCATAACGATCCTTTTATGATGGCTAGTTTTCTTGCAATAACCGTGCAACGCGAGTGCAAAAAGCATGTAATTAGCCACTTTCCCGATACAATTCCTTATATAGCGAGTGAGAGAGGGAGGAGGGAGCTGGGATTCGTGTCAGTATGTTCGCCGCGGTGGTCTGGAGCAGTCATACGCTCGCTACTCTCCTGCCACCACTTGTCTCTCTCTCTCAGCAACATTACGTGCTGAAATTACCACTCGAGTTATGTCGAGCGCCGCCACATAGTTCAGCTTTATTTAACTCGACTTATGTGGTGAGCCGCTAATTAAGGGTTAACTGAGCAGACACTGGTTAGAGATAAGCCCCCATTATTATATGTATGCAACATTATTATTCACTGCACTTTTGAGCCGAGGTTGTTGTTGAGTTGCACAACCCTAGTAGGCTGTTGCGTTGTGTCACGAAGCATTTCTTTAGTTGTCGAGCATTACTACCTTTGCGCAGTCTTTATTATTCGCCTGCCTATTATTACTATATGTCCTAGCATTTATTGTGACCCTTATTCTGCATTATAATTGTTCAAGATTCTTTACGAACATCTTCCCAGCATCAGACTTATTTCAGAAGTTTCCAGTTGATGTTGCAGGACTAGCATTGCACTTTCTTTAATACAGGAGTGCCAGTTATTTGAGTATCTACCGTAACGTTAATTAATCATGTTAACTATCTTTTCTTTGTGTAACCTAATCGAGTAATCTTTTACTGTTTGAGAATAGGCTGTTTCATCGAGCGTCAGCCTAGTGTGTGTGCACCAATTACCGAGTCATAGGATACCTCGTTGTCCAGGCACGACTCAGGGCGGTAATGGTGTTTTGTTTTCCAGTGTTTAAGGCAGGGGTTGGATCTAGTGTTACCGTTGTTGTATTTTGCCATTATCTAGTCCAATGTTGAAGAGCCCTGTGTCTGAGAACCTGGATCGTAACAAATGGCGACCTAGCTCAGGATCTTGTGAACTAAGAGATAATTGCAGTATTGTTGTGGTCATTTTTTTATTGGGGAATATAGTGGGCACGTTAATTTTTTTTGGCAAAGTAGTATAGCACTTGAGAGTCTTCAGACATTTTTGGCAAGTGAATAGTGCTACATAAGAGTTTGGGGTACTTCTTTTCCGAATATTGTGGAGAGAAATTTTTGTGAGCATCATGTCTTATACCGGATCAGAGGAGAATGGAGACAGTATGTCATGTCGAAACGGAGGAACAGCAGCATGATGAAATGGTTTATCAGGTGAACTGTGAGGAGGATGCTAGGATATTTTTGCAATGGCCTGTTACTGCCGAGCGGTTGGAGGGTATGAATCGGTACGGTCTTCAATGCCTGGCCACAGCTGTCGGTCATGCAGTTACTAGCAGCATGACCAGGGATAACTTGATAACGTGTGTACTGGGCAGGGTGACTGGTGAGCGAGATGGGTTGAGTGCTCAGAGCCCTTCGGCCATGCTTCCCCTACACTCAACTCCCAGCCATCCCAGTAGTTTGCCGACCCCGGGTACGCTTCCGCAAGTTGGGTGGTGACTGGCAGGGTGGGTTGCCCCTGGGGGGACCACCGGTAATTTCAAACATTGTAGCACCTTCACCTCCTCAAGGGTTAACTCCAGAATTATTGCTTCAGCTCGAATTAGCTAAGATCGAAGAGAGAAAGGCTATCAGGGCAGGTGAGCAGCAAATAGAATTAGCCAAGATAGAAGAGAGAGCCAAGATAGAAGAGAGAAAAAGTCACCAGCACATAGAGCTAGCAAAAATCCAAGCTGATTTAGAGTCGACTAGGTACTGTGCCGACATGGATGTAGAGAAGTCGCGAGTAGAGACAACGGGACAGCGACTTGGGGCTGGTAACTGTGTTCATGAGCAGTTTCTCTCGCACTTATTGAAACTGGTTCCGGTGTTTGATGAGAGTGGTGTAACATAATTTTTCACACGATTCGAGAAGAAGTGCCAGATCCACCAGTGGCCTGGGGAGAAGTGGGCAGCCCTTGTTTCCTCTAGACTTGTGGGCAAGGGACTCAGGGCTTATGATGCATTGCCGATAGAGTCGTGTATTATCTACGAGGAACTCAAGGAGGCTGTCCTGAGAGCATACGAACTACAACCAGAGACGTACAGGTTGAAGTTCCGGGGTGTTACCAAGGGTCGGGAGAGCACCTTTTTGGAGCATGCCCGGGAGCTGTCCAATGCTTTTGGGAATTGGCTGAGGTCGGAGAAAGCTACTACGTTTGACGACATTAAACAGTTGGTGCTTTTAGAGCAGTTTTTCAAATGCACGGGCGGCGACCTGACGTTAAACCTTAAAGAAAAGCAACCAAAAACTCTACAGGAGGCAGCTGAGATGGCTGACCTCCGGCTATCACTAATTCGTGGGTGCAGGTCTGCCCAGCGTAGTGAGGCAGGTAACAAAGGGCGTGACGCCCCACCCCCCCGAGTTAGTGATATACATTATGCAAACAAGTACAAGAGCCATGATACCAAGACTGACCACAAGACTAGCACCGTCCCATTTAAGAAGGGGCCGGGCCCTTCCCAGTACCAAGGGAAGCCCAAAGGGGAGTTGGAGTGTTATCATTGTCATAAAAAGGGGCACTTTGCAAGAGTCTGTCCTAGCAAACCACCTACAGCAGCTGTGTCTTTGGCCTGCAACATTGGTGTGTCTCCGAAGTCATCTGAGTTTGCCCGGGGCAGTTCGTCAGAGGCTGAGGCACAGCCAATGCAGAAGCACCTGGGAGGCTCGAACCCTGCTCAGGATGTTTTTTGCGACCATAGAGGGCGGGGTTGCGTGATGTGGGCGGGGCGCAAGCATGGATTAGAGGTCTTGCGTGATACAGGTGCTTCCCAGACTCTGATGAAAAACTTGACTGGCTACCCTATAAACGCGGCTCGGGTGGTGGTGGTGCAGGGTATTAATGCAACTCGGTCATACCCGCTGGTGCGGTTGGAGTTGGAGGTGGATGGTGTGGCACGTGAATTGGATGTCGGGATTGTGGAGAAACTGCCAGTGGAGGGCGTCGACCTTCTTCTCGGCAACGACTTTGCAATGCCCGCTTCTGAGGTTCTACCCTTAGTCGTTGCCGAGAGGCCGGCCGACGTGAGTAGGGAAGAGCAAGAGTGGGTCGAGCGGTGCCAGGCACAACCCATGGCGTGTGTTGTCACCCGAGCTCGGGCAGCTAAAATGTCACAGCCTAGTCCTCCGTCTTCAGACCAGCGGAGGAACGATCAACAGGAGGAGGCTAAAGCTGGAGTTTGTTTTAAGAGTTTTGGCTCGGCGGCTCTCCTGGGTGATTCAGTATTAGCACCATTACTTAATTCGGGAGTAGCCCCTGGGCCTGTCATCGAGAGTGACGAGGCTGGGCATGACGAGTCTCCACGACAGCAACATCGAATGAGATGTTGAGAGAGAGACAGAGGGAGCAGCCCAGTATTGGGGAAGGTCATGCATTGCTCCGGGAGCAGTTAGATCGCTTGGCACCCTCAGATATACGTCGGTTGCAACTAGAGGACCCTGAGCTCCAAACGTGTGCTAATGGAGCTGTAGAGCTCGGCGAGGACGGCGATGCACAGCCAGGAGATTTTTTTTATTTAGAAGGCATCCTCTATAGGCGTTTTCAAGACCCTAAACGTAGTTGGCAAGAGGGGTCCGGAGTAGTGGACCAGTTGGTGGTGCCACGGGAGTGCAGGGATAGCCTACTGAGGTTGGCGCATGACATACCACTGGCAGGACATCTAGGGGTGAGAAAAACAGTGGCGGCTTTAGATTTTTTTTTTTGGTGGCCGGGGATGAAGGGGCAGGTGGTAACCTGGATAGCAAGGTGTCATACGTGCCAGAGGGTTGGAAAACCTAACCAAACAATTCCGAGAGCCCCGTTGCACCCCATTCCTGTCAGTGGACCGCCCTTCAGTAAGGTCATCATTGATATGGTCGGACCCCTAACCCCTACTAGTGCCGGTAATAAATTTCTATTAACTATCATGGATGTGGCCACTCGTTATCCTGATGCATATCCAATGAGAAATGACACGGCGAAAACTGTTGTCCGGAACCTGCTCTTGTATTGCTCGCGATATGGTTACCCGCAAGAGGTGCAATCGGACCAAGGTTCTAATTTTACCTCTAATCTGTTCAAACAAACTATGATTCAGCATGGCATCAGCACTGTCGTCTCTTCTGCGTATCACCCGGAGAGTCAAGGGGTGTTGGAGAGGTGGCACGCCACGCTGAAATGCATGCTTCGATGTTATTGCGCAGAGAACGGAAAGGATTGGGACCTTGGTCTGCCGTATGTTTTGTTCGTGGCAAGAGAAGTACCTGGAGAGAGTCTCGGTTTCAGTCCGAATGAGCTTGTTTTCGGGCATCAGGTGAGGTGCCCTCTCCACATGGTGAAGGAGATTTGGGAGGGTACCGCTAAGCCATGTTCTATGTTGAGATACGTCCTCGAAAGCAGAGAGAGAATGCTTAGAAGTCTGGAGCTGGCCGGGCATAATTTGGCGAGTTCGCAGGCCCGTATGAAGGACAGGTACGATACTAAGGCGAAACTCCGGGAGTTTCAGGTAGGTCAAGAGGTGTTGGTCCTGTTGCCTTTGGCAGGTCATCCTCTGGCTGCCAAGTACGCTGGGCCTTATTGGGTGGTGTCAAAGATCTCCGATCTAGATTACCTCGTTGCCACTCCAGGCCGGAAGAAGCGTAACCAACTATGCCACATTAATTTGTTGAAGGAGTATGTGAGGCGCCCACCTGAGTCACTAGCTGTCCCTGTGTTGACCTGCTGCGGTCATGGTGGAGAAGGAGAGGGGGGCAACTATGATCAGGTGGATGATAACTGGGATTGTCATGTCTCGGCTGATCAGTGGGCGGGGAATTCGAGCCAATGTGCGCATGATGCTCTGGCGCACCTGCCGGAGGAACAGCAGGTGGCAGTGCAGCGCCTGTTCGAGTCATACCCCACTGTATTTGCCGAGCACCCAGGCCTCACTACTCAAGCGGTGCATGACGTCGATGTAGGAGAGCACCCCCCCTTCAAGTCGATACCTTATCGGGTGCCACCCATTAAACTCCCAGCGCTCAGGGATGAGCTGGAGTATATGCTGGCGAGAGGCTTGATCGAGAATGGGGCAGTACGGTGGACTTCTCCTGTCACTCTGCAGCCCAAACCTGATGGAAAAGTTCGGTTCTGCATTGACTTTAGGCGGTTGAACGGGTTGACCCCCACCAATGCATATCCTCTTCCCCGGGTGGATGACAGTGTGGATAAGATCGGGAAAGCAAGGTACTTGACCAAGGTAGACCTCGTCAAAGGCTACTGGCAAGTACCACTGTCTGAGCGGGCTAAAGAGGTGTGCGGGTTTGTGGTGGATGGCAGTACTTACCGTTGCAACGTGATGCCATATGGTCTGAAAAATGCACCGGCCACTTTCCCGAGCTTAATGAACGACATCGTAGCAGACATCCCAAACTGTACTGTCTACCTTGATGACGTGATCATTTATGACAACGATTTCCAAAGTCACTGTGAGCACATAGAAGCCTTATTTAGTCAACTTAGTAAAGCAGGCTTGGTGGTTAATCTGGGCAAGTGTGACTTTGTGCAAGCCACGGTGCAGTATCTGGGGTTTGTGGTTGGGTTAGGGCAGGTGAGCCCGCCCCAACAGAAGATACAGGCTATCGACTTGTTCCCCAGGCCGACCACCAAGCGGCAGATCATGAGATTTTTGGGCATGATTGGGTATTACCGCCGCTTTATAAGAGGTTATTCTACTGTGTTAGCTCCTTTGACAGATCTACTAGCCAAAGATAAAAAGTTCCGCTGGGCACCTGAGTGTGAGCAGGCGTTTCGAGTAGTTAAACACCTTTTATGCACTCACCCTATCCTCAGGGCCCCGGACTTTGAACGACCATTTCAGTTGGCGACTGATGCCAGCGGAGTAGGGGCTGGTGCCGTACTTTTGCAGACAGACGAGGAAGGTCTTGAGCATCCAGTCAGTTTCTTTTCAAAGAAATTTAATTCAGCACAGAAAAACTATTCGGTTGTTGAAAAGGAACTGTTGGCAATCGTGTTAGCGCTCAGACACTTTGAGGTCTATGTTCCTGCCTATGGGCCAGTCGTGGTAGTGTATACTAACCACCACCCGCTTAAATTCCTCAATCAATTCCATAACCGGAATATGAGGCTGACCAGATGGTCGCTCATGTTGCAAGAGTACAACTTAGACATTCGCCATATTGCCGGTTGTGAGAATGTGATTGCGGACTGTTTGTCGCGGGTGGAGGATCCGGGGTAGGCTACCACAGTATGTTGGTATAGCCTCCTGTCTTGGCTCGCGGTGTATTTTTGCGCTGGTGCTTGTTGGCTCGCGTGTGTAGCATCAGCGTAGGGTCGCAGGGCAGGAGTTGTTGGCTTTGATTAGACGAAAATTAGGCTACATCTATAGTAGCCGCCAAAAACAACATTAAAATAAAATATGAAAAATTAAATAAAAACCCTTTCTTTTTAATAATTAATTTTAAGATAATATTGTAGCTGAGTACTGAGTGCAGATGATTTTCCCTCAGTAGGCTGTGCTTCTTAAAGCTTGCTCTGGGAGCACAATGTTATGAATTAATGTATTATATTTGTGAAGGGTGATAAGATTTTTTGTATATATAAATGTTGTTGTATTTTTTTTTGAGGAGACTGAGCTTGCATTCCATGAGTGGCAGAGTGGTTAGGAGTGGCAGATTCTAGCGACATTCTGTCTGTTCAGATATGGGCCCATGGTTGAGTGTCCCATATCTTGGGGGGGGGTGTGACGCCTCCCGGCGTTGACAGAATGGTTGCGTGGGGCATTGCAGCTCGCTAGCGCTCGCCAGGATGGGGGGATGGGCTACAGTTGTCCTAGAATGATCTGCTTTATTTTATTAGTGTCGTGTTGCCACAGACAGTCTAGAAATTATCTTTGTTTTGGTCTGTGACCGCGCCTTATATTTTATATTCGCTATAATATAAATGTTGCTTGTGTGGGAGGCGAGCGAGAGAGGGTGAGGGGTACACCTGGCAGCGGGGTGAGCTATGACGCGGCTCGCTTGGGCGCTGACGGCGTTGGCGGCCGGGTGGTCAACTAGTCCCTTCCCATCGCGGCCGCGTGTTCTTTACCAGCTCAGAGCTTGCCTGACACGCGTATCGCCTACATCCTTTGCAATTCTGTCCCCCATACTCGCCACTTTGCATACTATTTCTCTCTCTCGACTTCTCCTTTCTCATTCTCTAATCTTTATTAAACTCAACATCCCTTCTGGTTTCAGCATAGACGTTCACCGTCGACCAGTCGTATTGTACGCGAAGCTCTCGGATATTTCCATGTATTAGGTTAAGGAGGTATTAGGCTTTATTGAGGTTGGAGAGACGGACTTTTCCGTGTGTGTCCTCTCTCGGGAAGGTTGTAGACCGGTATATGTCTCCCTGGCAAGGTGTTGAGTGATTCTGCTTGGTTATCTAAAGCTAGACTAGGGGTAAGGTTACTGTGTCGTTGTCTCCGATGTGTGCAGTGTTAGCTAAGCCCTGCACGACATCGACAGGTACTGTGGGAGCCTAAGTTGTCTTCGGGTAGGTTTACTTTGCGAGCACAGCGCTGTGGTGTGAGAGGGCCATAGCCTATCCCTCACAACATAGTGCTGCCTCTTTGTGTTGACTTCTGAGGGATCGCCAGGATAGAACTAGGTACTAGAGACCTAGATTTATCAAGAGAGCATCCCCGTCATATAACGTAATCTTCATTATACCACCTTCGGACAACGTTAGGCTACGAGCCGCATGCTCACCCATTGTTGCCCTGCCTTGATACCCCAGCTAGACTTTATTAACTGAGCAGACACTGGTTAGAGATAAGCCCCCATTATTATATGTATGCAACATTATTATTCACTGCACTTTTGAGCCGAGGTTGTTGTTGAGTTGCACAACCCTAGTAGGCTGTTGCGTTGTGTCACGAAGCATTTCTTTAGTTGTCGAGCATTACTACCTTTGCGCAGTCTTTATTATTCGCCTGCCTATTATTACTATATGTCCTAGCATTTATTGTGACCCTTATTCTGCATTATAATAATTGTTCAAGATTCTTTACGAACATCTTCCCAGCATCAGACTTATTTCAGAAGTTTCCAGTTGATGTTGCAGGACTAGCATTGCACTTTCTTTAATACAGGAGTGCCAGTTATTTGAGTATCTACCGTAACGTTAATTAATCACGTTAACTATCTTTTCTTTGTGTAACCTAATCGAGTAATCTTTTACTGTTTGAGAATAGGCTGTTTCATCGAGCGTCAGCCTAGTGTGTGTGCACCAGTTACCGAGTCATAGGATACCTCGTTGTCCAGGCACGACTCAGGGCAGTAATGGTGTTTTGTTTTCCAGTGTTTAAGGCAGGGGTTGGATCTAGTGTTACCGTTGTTGCATTTTGCCATTATCTAGTCCAATGTTGAAGAGCCCTGTGTCTTTGAGAACCTGGATCGTAACAATATATATACATAGAGAGAGAGAGAGAGAGAGAGAGAGAGAGAGAGAGAGAGAGAGAGAGAGAGAGAGAGAGAGAGAGAGAGAGAGAGAGAGAGAGAGAGACCAGAATGGGTGCCGGTACGACTAGAAAGCCCTACATCTGAGAGCTAATGTGATCAAAGCAGCAACGGCCTAAAGCCAACCAAAATTGGCCTACCCGGTACAAAGCGCTGGGTACGGAATATGCCGGACACAACACTCAACAACGTCCAGAATCCAAGGTTTATGATGATGTATACTGCAAGTCATTTGAAAAAGAAAAAAACAACAACAACAGTTTAAGAGGGGTTTTCAGACTTTGTATTTAAGTATTGCATAAAACATATATTTTTAACCCTTTCACGCACAGGATGTAATTTGAGCCTATTCTGGGATACTTTAAAGCCTTTGTGACCATCAGGGATGTTTAGAAACCTTTAGTTTAGTTACTTCAACCTCTGCAGTTGTCTGCAGTTAGCTGTGGGCAGAAAACTAATTTAGGAGAGGAAATCATAAAATTAAGAGAACTCTATGATTGCTAATCGGTAATTCCTGCATCCACACGTGCGTGAAAGGGTTAATTATCTAATTACAAACACTTCAAACCAAGCATGTTCTTGCTTTTTTTCTTTTCTTTGTGCATGAGGGAGACAAAAGGCACAATTGCAACAAGAGAGATAGAGAACCAAAATCAAGGAACATTAGAGGTTATTAGGTGTGTTGGAAAGAAGTGTGGTGTGCTTGTTAAGTGTAGTGTAATAGGAGGAGGAGGTTTTTGCGAGAGTAAGCTGGATTACTCTCTGGGTAGGTGAGGCACAAATAGAAACAGTGGGGGAAGCCAGGTATATGAAACAAGAGTTCAAGCAACTCTTTATCACATATCTATCTGGCCTCCCTTGGATACTGCCCTGCTCTATTGGTGACTACAATGTCCTCAGATCAAAGAGAGGCCTTTATAACATGTACTACTATAAATACTGCAGTAATAGTAGCATAATATGGGACACCCATAATGGTTTTGTAGGAGACAGCCTAGCCTAGCCCAACAAATTAGTATAAACAAACTATCGCCATCCCTATTTTCGTAAGGTATTGTCCATACTTTTATTTCCATAAGTATTGGACAGTCTAAATTAAAGTGTAATCTTAAGTAATAAGTAATAAGTTTGTAGGAATAAGAATCATAATAATATGATTTAGTATAAATGGAACAAATATTGAATTATGCTCTGTATTAGATATTAACCTAACAAGTGCACATGGGGGTAATTGGAAACGTCCCCCTGTGCTGACGTATTTGAGGTGTTTCCGTCACTAAAATATTCATTGTACCATTAATAGCATTAATACTTATCCATATGTGCCTATTATGGGTTGATTATAAAGGTATTAACCTGAAACAACAATGAAACGATGAAAACAGCGTTTGGATGGTCAAAATCGGAGATATAGCCCGCGAGTTGTATAATGTATGGGTGAGGCAATCTGCTTTCCCGCCAATTTCCCCCAAGGCCACTAAGACACAGTCGATCGATACTCTCTCTCTCTCTCTTGCATTCGCTTGCTATCAGTGATGACCACACCCTGTAAACGGATTTCTAATGTTAGCACGATATATACCTCAGAATAAGGGAATAACAGGGAAAATAGGTGATAACTGAAGGAGAGGAGGAAAGTTGGGAAGGAGGGGAGGTAGAGGACTGAGATTTTGCATGGCCCAGGGGCCCCCCCCCCCCCAAAAAAAAAAAAAAAAAAGAATAATAAAAAAAAAAAAAAAATCGATGTCAAAAGTTTATTTTTTTTTTTCTCTGACTCTTAAGAGTCTCCCCGCAGTCCGCCGGGGGAACTCTTAAGAGTCTCCCCGCAGTTCCCGGGTTAAGTAATATATCATTCCTATAAACTTGGATAATAATCTCTGGGAAGGAAAATAAGTTCCGACCTCTTTGCGCATGTGCGGAATAAGCAAGGCTCCCGCAATTTCAGACAGGGAGCTCACTCGCTCTTCAACCACCGACCGTACCAGACTTACCTCAATTGCTTTTCTCACCTCACCTCATTCCATTCCATTAACATGTTAGTACTAACCTCAGCATAGCTTCCCATCAATTCACCGATCATCTCTTAGCATCCTCAGTATAAATTAAGTAAAGAGGTCCCCTTCTATCATTAACCAAACTAATTTACTCTCTGATCATCACTTGTCATCACACAACTCTGTCATCAACTAGTTGCCTTGTTAACACTCCACATTAACCCTATCCCGTCGTCTATACTCCAGTAACTATATACTATTGTGTGGTTTGGTATTACTCTACAGTCTACTTACATCAAGAATAACCATCTAATGAATGGTCCTTTGTACGAAAACTTTTAGTTGAATCATCTCGGTTTATTGTGGTATGACGGTGGCACGCTTGTTGTGGTATAGCCTAGGCTATGTCGGAGGCATGGTTGTTGTGGTATAGCCTAGGGCCCTAGGCTATGTCGGAGGCATGGTTGTGCTGTTGTGTGTCAGCGGCGCGGCGGTTGTGTTATTTTTTTCGGCCAGGCGGCCGCGAGGGTGCCACGCATTTAATTAATACCCTCTAATGTCCACACTAACATGTCCCACGCGTTTTTAACCAAGAGAGCTCAATACCCTGAGGATTTGTGGATTCGGCTTGCTTTTTATTCTGTGCCTAAGCAACAGCTATAGTCTTCGAACTTTTCTGAAATGAATATGTAGGTTCGCCCAACACTCGCATTCTAAAGTATCACTAGTTAGGTTAGCTGTACCTATTCAGCATTAAAATTTATCGTTAAGGTTGGCCTAAATATTTTCTTAACATTTAAATTTGTCATTAAATTGGCCTAACCTAATTTGAGTATTTCTAAGTTTGCCTAACCTAAGTTTAATTCTCATTAAATGATTGAGTTTTGGTGTCTAGTAAGTTAGCCTAACCTAAATTTATATTTCCAATAATTAAGCCTAAACTTCTAAATTTAGCATCATGTTAGCCTAACTTCTTGAATTAAAATATAATCTATAGCCTACCAAATTTAATTATTTGCCATTTAAAATGTTGGCCTAACCACATATGATAAACTAAATAAATGTATTTCAACGTGTATGTTCTTACTTTGATCTTTGATATCACCTTGTAATAAGTTCCCACCAATGATTACCGCCGCTCGTGTTAAAGTGTTAAGTCCGAACCGAGTTTGATCGGTGAAAAAAAATTCTCTTGCGGCTGAAACATTATTAAAATGTTTGTATTTCGCAATTTCCATCCGCTTTTGACTAAAGGTGACAATGGACGATCTAGCCCAAGGCAAACGCCGTAGGACAGGCATTAACCCTCCTGGCCCGGTTGTCATTTTAAAATGACACCACGAATTAAGGGCAGGTGCCCGGTTGTCATTTTAAAATCTGTAAGCTTGAAAGCCTATTCAGCTTGGTCTGAACGCCGTGCATCTGACGCATGTAAACAAAGCCGATCGTTACGTCACCGCACCTCCGAAAACAAGAAAGAGAAGACTCGTTTGTTATTGTATGTCTGTATGTCGTTGTTTCAGTAGTGAAAAGATCGTCATATTGCTAACATCGCCTGCAAGTGCTCTCCACTGAAATCGTCATCACAACTGAACCAGTTGACATAGAGAGCTCTACTCAACGCCAGTCTACAGATTGGAAACCGCACTACATTTATAGATGTGTGGGAAATTTCTAGCAGTTAAACTAAACCAAAATACGGTAGCCTAGGCCTAGACGTTTTTCGGCCAGATCGCCCGGGTAGCCCACACTGTCATTTTGAGAGCCTGCCCGGGCCAAGAGGGTTAAAGGGTCATTAACCGTCCTGTCAAGGGATTTAGAGGAGTTCTTGGAAACCGCAACTTGGGTAGAAGTCGAGCAAAATTACATTGCGTGTAGACACAGCTGGCCAAATTTGAAGCCAATCAAGATGTTTTGTTGCCGCTATATACCTCCGACACCGAGTATTATAAGGAAAACCAAGAGGATACCATCTACTTATTTGATATGTATGGGATAATCGCTACTCTGAAGGAGAAACTGGGTACACCAGAAAGGCATAATCAGTCTGAAGTAAAGAAAGTATCAGGTGTTAAATTGCCGCACCTGACTTTGCCCACCTTCACTGGTGACCCAACATTATGGACGGGATTCTGGGATATGTTTAGATGTGTGGTGCATGACAGGACTGATTTAAGTGCGATTAAAAAACTAACAGGGAGACGCCTATAAACTAGTAGAAGGCTTTACGGTTGAGGGTGCAAGTTATGGCCCTGCCGTGGACTTGCTTCAGGAGACCTTCGAGCATCCCGACAGAGTAAAAGCAGCACACATCATGAACTTTCATGACCTTGTCTCACCTAAATGTCAAACAGCACAACTAAAGGCTTTTTACGCCAAAATAGAAAGTGCGATGCGATCTATGTCAAGTCAAAGGGTAAGTTTAGAGGAATTCTGCGTGGTGACACTCTTGAATAAATTGCCATCACCAGTTAAGGAAACCGTTAGGAGGGAGATGGGTGATCAGAGTCTAGATTATAAGACTTTTACACAGTGTTTTCAAGCGGAGCTCTACAACATGGTGGGTCAAGATACCCCTGTGAAGGAATTTCCTATGGCTACAGCTACATTCACGACGCAGAGCGGTAGCAGCCAATTTGCCTGTAAATTGTTTAGCGGGAAAAATCATCCCTGGTACAAATGCTTTAAATATAAGACAGGTTCTCTCAGAATAAAGAGAGCCAGGCAACTACAGCTCTGTGCCGTGTGTCTCTCCAGTGAACACGGTAGTAACAGGTGTACAAACCCTAATATTAAGAATTGTAAATTCTGCCGTGGCAAACATTTTCACTCCCTGTGCCAAAAGCAGAGAGAGGTGAGTTCAGCAGGTGGTGGTAGTAGTAATAGAGTAGAGTAAATCCAACAACCTCAACAATAAAGTCTGTAAATATGAGTAAACAGACAGTAAATTTACCCACAGTTCAGCTGCCTGTAAAGGGTAAGTACAAGAAGACCGTAAAGGTCAGATCGCTATTTGATCAGTGCTTGCAGAGGACTTCCGTGAAGAGCTCTGTATTACCTTCCCTTTCTTATGAATAAAAGGGAACAGAACTATTGAGTCTTCACGGCTTCACCGGAACCCAAACCTCTCGTGAGTATCCTGTTGTAGCACTAAAGTATATACATCGTGGCAGATATCATCATCTTGATGCAATAGTTGTCGATGATCTCCCCGAACACAAGGGCGAAACTAGTCTAAAAGTTGAAATCACTAGTTTACAGCGTTGTGGCATAAAATTGGCCGACTCATACGTTACCGAGACAGCACAATTAGGGAGCTACTAATAGGTGCCGACCAGTACTACAACAGTACTTACTGGCTACAAAAGGGCAGGAAATTTGGTTCTACTTCCTACCAAATACGGATATGCCCTTAGTGGTTCTTATGCGGCAACCACATCTAGCTCCAACACTTAGGTTGTTACAATACTCAAAGTGGCAGTGACCCCAGTAGATCAATATATGTCTACTGGACAATTTCCATGTCATAAAGAATTAAGTGCATTGTGGGATTTAGACCATATTGGTATCTCGCCTAAAGAGCATTCACAAGCCGAACAGCAAGCTTTGACCACATATGAGGAAACAGTCACGTATGATCCTGAAAGTCTACAGTATCAGGTACATCTGCCCTGGACCGAAGAAAAGGGACGGTTGCCCACCAACAAAGGTTTGGCTGTGGGTAGGTTACGAGGACTCCAAAAGAGGTTTATTGCTGACCCTGGATTTTGTCAACAGTATTCACAGGTAATTTCTGATCAGATGTTGCGTGGTTTCATTGAGGAGGTTCCATTCGATGACTCTGGGTCATGTCACTATCTGGCGCATCATGGGATCATAAAGGACAGCAGGACTACTCCAGTGCGCATTGTATTTGATTGTTCCACTAAGGTAAACCAGTACAAGCCCAGTCTGAATGACTGTCTGTACATGGGACCATCTTTAGTACCGGAGTTAGCTCAAGTCTTGTTGAAATTCCGTCTGCATCAGTATGCGTGGGTCAGTGACATTGAGAAAGCCTTCTTGATGTTGAAATTACATGAAGACGACAGAGATTACACCAGGTTCATGTGGCCAAAAGACCCTCTTCGTCTGGATTCACCTCTTCGTTGTTATCGGTTCCAGGTTGTATTGTTTGGCGCTACCTGCTCCCAGTTTCTGCTGAACGCAACCATCCTCAAACATCTTTACCTTGGTGAAGTAGACCCAAAGATTGTACAGGAAATTAGGGCCGGGCTATATATCGATAACCTCCAAGGAACGGGGGACAATGAAGATTCCCTCGTCTGTGCATACGGTATGGCTCGTGAAGTTATGGACAATGCCCACTTGTTCCTGCGTCAATGGGCTACCAATAGTCCTGTTCTGAGAGAGGTGTTACAAAAGGATGGTGTTGCTGCTGAACAGCAGGAACTGGTGAGAGTTCTTGGCCTAGTATGGTAGACAGCTTCTGATTATCTTTCCTTTGGAGTACAGTATACTCCGGTCGAGCATGTGACAAAGCGTGAATGTTCGAGATTTTCTGCCAAACTCTTTGATCCTTTAGGTGTTTTATTGCCAGTGTCTATAAGGTTTAGATATTTCTCCAGCAATTGTGGAGACTAAAATTGGATTGGGACGAGGATCTTTCTGAAGACTTGAACACGGAATGGCTGGCGATAGTAGATGATCTGGTACTCTGTAGTCATATTAAGTTTGCTCAGAGGGTTGTATATGATCATGCTGTATCCCTACATGCATTCGCTGATGCCAGCAGTATTGCATATGGGACTGCTGTGTATCTTGTTGGGTCAGAAGGCAGCCATTTGGTCAATGCAAAGGCCAAAGTCGCACCAATCAAGTCCCTTTCAATTCCTAAAATGGAATTAACTGCAGTTTTGCTTGCCGCAAGAATTGTAAACTTTATTGAGGTAGCCTATAAAGATAAACTTCATATCTCTGAAACCTATGTGTGGAGTGACAGTCAGATTACCCTACACTGGATAAATAGTAAAAAGAAGTTACCAGTGTATGTCACAAACCGCATCGACGAGATACATACCCTAGTCCCGACTGCTCATTTCCGGTATGTGTCGACTAAAGAGAACCCATGTGATATGGTATCTTGAGGCGTGTCTGCAAAGTATTTGAGTTCTTCTGCGTTGCGGTGGAATGGGCCTAGTTGGCTCCCGAACCCCGATGGATGGCCAGAACATATAGTTCTCAAAGAACAGCCCGCTGGTATCGTGACCCAAATCGTAGGCACGGTGCCCCAAGATGACACACAGTTATGGGACTGGGACAGATATAGAAGCTGTGAAAAATTACAGCATGTCACGGCATGGGTGATACGTTTCATCAAAAATTTGAAGGCGAAAGTAAAGGGCCTGCCTCCCACAGGTAGGGCTCACCTCAACATAAATTAAATCAAGAAGGCAGATAATATTCTACTCAAATTATGCCAAAAGGAAAGTTATCTGCAGGAATACTCAATACTGGTGAAGGGTGAACAGTCCAGAAATAATTTGATTTGTCAGTTAGGACTACACCTGAAGGGAGAGATTATACATTGTGGAGGCAGATTGAGATTAGCGGCTATCTCGGAAATGTGCATGTATCCAAAACTTCTGCCCTCCAAACATCCCTTGACCCACCTAATTATATATAGGTGCCATCGGCTCTGTTGCCATTATGGAGTCGGCCACGTGGTTGCCTACATAAGACAGAAATGGTGGGTCCCTAGAATCCGGCAGGTGGTGAAAAAAGTACTGGGCAATTGCCTAAAATGACGTCGGGTACAAGGTAAACCCTACGACTACGCCGGACTACCCCCTTTGCCTGCCCTGTGGAGAATCCAATAAGGTCACTGGAGTGGACTATAGTGGAGCAATCCATATAAAAGACTCGCCGGTCAAGGCTTACATGATCCTATTTACCTGTGCTGTCACTAGATCAATACACATCGAAGTAGTCAACAATCTCACTTGTGATAGTTTCCTCCACGCTTTCAGGAGAATTTGCAGCCGACAAGGTTTTCCCCGTATCATCTTGAGTGACAACGCAACTACGTTTGTTGGGGCTTCTAGGTACCTATCCGATATTTGCAATAACCCTAAGGTTCAGTCTTACCTTGGCAATGTGCAGTGTGAATGGCGGTTTATTTCTGCCAGAGCGCCATGGTTTGGTGCTATCTGGGAGAGAGCCATTGGCATTGTCAAGGCGGGACTGAAAAGGGTATTAGGACATGCTCTCATCTCATTAGAGGAGTTGACAACTCTACTCCTGGAGATTGAGGCAGTTGTCAATGACAGTCCTCTTTACTACGCATCGGGTGACCTAGAGGATCCTACCCCAATCACACCCTCAGTTTTGGTGCGGGGACATCGGTTGCGAGATCTTCCTGAGGAAAGTGAAGTGGAGGAAGAGATTAAGGACCTGGAATACATCAACAAAGATGCTATATCAGCCAGATACCGGTATATCCGAAAAATGTCTCAGGATCTCTGGAAACGCTGGTTGACTGAATATCTGGTGACGCTCAGGGAAGCACTTAGGAACAAACTACAACCAATCAACGGTCGGTGGCCAAATATCGGTGATGTCGTTACCATCCATGACGAGGGTCCTCGGGCTCTCAGAAAGTTGGGCCGTATCACTGAATAATTACCCGGACGTGACGGTGAAGTCAGAGTGGCTAAGATCTGCACGAAGTCGGTCATCTTCACACGCCCAACTATCCGTTTATACCCTCTTGAAGGGGATATTGAGAGCAAGAGTAATACCTCGGAGACATTGCCCAGAGACGTTCCCGTAGTAGCAAATACAAATGGCCGTCCTGTTGACGACCAAAGTGGACGTCCTCGTCGACAGGCGGCTCAAGCCTCCTTCCAATTCTGGCGAGATAAGTTAGCCTCCGGGCTGTTGTAAATGTTGCATAAATTTGGGGCGGGAATAAGTCCATACTTTTATTTCCATTAGTTTTGGACAGTCTAAATTTAAGTGTAATCTTAAGTAATAAGTAATAAGTTTGTAGGAATAAGAATCATAATTATATGTTTTAGTATAAATGGGAAGAATATTGAATAATGTTCTGTATTAGAATTATTAAGTAATATATCATTCCTATAAACTTGGATAATAATCTCTGGGAAGGAAAATAAGTTCCGACCTCTTTGCGCATGTGCGGAACAAGCAAGGCTCCTGCAATTTCAGACAGGGAGCTCACTCGCTCTTCAACCACCGACCGTACCAGACTTACCTCAACTGCTTTTCTCACCTCACCTCATTCCATTCCATTAACATGTTAGTACTAACCTCAGCATAGCTTCCCATCAATTCACCGATCATCTCTTATCATCCTCAGTATACATTAAGTAAAGAGGTCCCCTTCTATCATTAACTAAACTAATTTCCTCTCTGATGTTGAGTGGTACTTGAAAAGTAGACAGAATGGATAAAAAACACCATAATAATAAAGTGCTCTTCCTCAGATGGTGTTTTTTATCCCTTCCTCTCTGATCATCACGTGTCATCACACAACTCTGCCATCAACTAGTTGCCTTGTTACCTCTCCAAATTAACCATATCCCGTCGTCTATACTCCAGCAACAAGGTAAATATACTATTGTGTGGTTTGGTATAACTATACAGTCTACTTACATCAAGAATAACCACAGGGATAGTGTTCATAGAGATGAAAACAAAATAAAGTCAAACTTAGGAAATTGAGTAATACATACATACATACATACATGCATGCATCCACAAATATAAAGACCGTGCGAGTCACACAAAGTGCGGTTCCGGTCTCGCTTAATGGCAGCGCTCCAGGTCATTAGGACGTTTTTAGAAACGTTTATACATGCCAATATGTCGTAATAAATATACCAAGTTCCATTACTAATACAATTGGAGTTTAATTATTTGTTTTATTTTAATAATGGACTCCGAGAAGAAAGTTGGACGGAGGTTATGTTTTTGCCTCAGTTTCTCTGTTTGTAAACAAGCTATCTCAAAAAGTTAAGAACCAATGTTCACGAACATTTGGTGGGCAGATAAATGTGGACTAAGGAAGAAGTTACAAGGCGACCGGTAGAGCGCATATCTCCGCCAGTGTAAGCGGAGGTATATGCTCTACAGAGTGCCCCTCTAATTGTTCTATGTGTATGAAGGAGAAAAAAGGCAAAGCTTTCTTTACCAAATGTCCCCCTCAACATTGAAAGAATGATAGAGCCTATTTCAAGAAGAGTCAAAATGTCTGGACACACACACACGGCGATTGTAGCATTCCAAGTCATAGGATGAGGGAAAGACAGATTGAGGGAGAGAGTTCCAGAGTTTACTTGTTGAGTGGAAGAAAGACTGGGAAAATCGGTTCACTCTCGAGTTACAGAGTTGTACAGGACTGTGATGGGAATACGTTGAAAGGCGGGTGCCACTTACTCTCTGTAAGGGGGTAACAATAAACTTTTATCCAAATAATTCCAATATATACAGTATATATATATATATATATATATATATATATATATATATATATATATATATATATATATATGTTTCTAGTCTCTCAGTGGGGATCGAACCATCGACCATCAGAACGATAGCCGACGCTTAATCAATTACACCACGGCAGTCTAAAAGACACTCATCCTTCTATCCTATTTTTGTTAGGGAGAAGGGAAACCCACTAGGCGAATATATTTCAATTCAAACCTAGTTGTAGGATCCATATTTCCAGAATACCATACACGGATTTTTTGAGTGTCCCGACGCAACTCGGTTTGAAATTGATTTCATTTAATTCTAACCCACAAAGCATGAGAGTTACAAATATTGAGAATATATCACAAATACACGTGAGCCACTAAATGTTTCTAGTCTCTCAGTGGGGATCGAACCATCGACCATCAGAACGATAGCCGACGCTTAATCAATTACACCACGGCAGTCTAAAAGACACTCAGCCTTCTATCCTATTTATGTTAGGGAGAAGGGAAACCCACTAGGCGAATATATTTCAATTCAAACCTAGTTGTAGGATCCATATTTCCAGAATACCATACACGGATTTTTTGAGTGTCCCGACGCAACTCGGGTTGAAATTGATTTCATTTAATTCTAACCCACAAAGCATGAGAGTTACAAATATTGAGAAATATATCACAAATACACGTGAGCCACTAAATGTGGCTCACCCGAGTTGCGTCGGGACACTCAAAAAATCCGTGTATGGTATTCTGGAAATATGGATCCTACAACTAGGTTTGAATTGAAATATATTCGCCTAGTGGGTTTCCCTTCTCCCTAACATAAATAGGATAGAAGGCAGAGTGTCTTTTAGACTGCCGTGGTGTAATTGATTAAGCGTCGGCTATCGTTCTGATGGTCGATGGTTCGATCCCCACTGAGAGACTAGAAACATTTAGTGGCTCACGTGTATTTGTGATATATTCTCAATATATATATATATATAAATATATATATATATATATATATATATGTGTGTGTGTGTGTGTGTGTAAAACAATATCTCAACTAAAATTAAAATACAAAATAAAGCATCAACATGCATGTAATTTTTCTGCATGCTTACAAAATGTCATCCTATTCTGGTTACCAGTAGACCATTTCCTTCTGTTTGAAATCTACCTCAACGACTCGAAGGGGTAAATACAATATCAATAAACCCTCTTAATAACACAGGTCCTTCTAAAAGTGCATAAACTCGTCTAGTTTTAGCCAGAATCAATGGCAAAGAGGCGTAATGGTGTTGAAGGGGTTAAAGGTCATATATACAATACATGAAACATTTCCCGATACAAAGCCAGCAAAATAAAGAGGGGGACCCCAAATTAAAAAAATAAATAAAACATTTCCTTTCTATGCCTGGGCCACCTTTACTCAATTGCAATGTTATGTCAAATTATATGCAAATAAGCCTCATCTACACATTTAATTTGCTTTTAAAACAGAGCGAGCTGAGAGGGGGGGGGGGGGGGGAGGTGGAGGAGGAGGGGGAAGAGGTAGGATGAAGGAGTAGGGGTTAGTAGGGGTTAGGAGGAGGAGGAAGTAAGGGGTAGTAAAAGAAGGAGGGGGTAGGGAGTAGGAGGGGGGAGGAGAAGGAGGGGGGTGATAGGGGAGAAAGAAGGGGATAGGAGGTAGTAGAAGGATTGGGTAGAATGTCAGAGAAGAAGGAGGGGGTAGGAGAAGAAGGAGTAGTGGGTAGGAGGAGGAGGGAGTGGAAAGAAGAGGGAGTTGGAGGAGGGGGTGGGGGTTGGATATAATTTCCCAGGCCATATTTATCACGGAGGATTGGTCAGCACTCTTTAAAAAAACAAAAAACAAAAAAAAACAAAAAACAAAAAACAAAAAAAAACAAAAAACAAAAATGGAAGGGGGGGTCTATCTATCTATCTATTGCCTGACGCCGTGATCCCCGAAGGGGTGGCCACGAACGAACCGCCCCCATGCACCTCTGTCCCCAGTCAGTCGACGCCCCTCCCCCCAACCAGCACCGCCTTCGTTCATGTAGTTTCTCACTCCATCCTTCCACCTCATATTCGGTCTACCTCTCCCCCTCTGTCCCTCCACCTCGCTCTCGTACACCCTCTTAGTCATTCTCTCGCTTTCCATACGTTCCATATGGCCGAACCATCTCAAGTTGTTCCTTTTCACACTTTCCAGCACATCTACCTACACACCACACCTCCTTCTTACTTCCTCATTAGTCTGTCTATCCCTCCATGTAACTCCGCACGCACTCCTTAAGTAATTCATTTCCACTGCTCTCACTCTTGGTCTGAGTCTCTCAACCAACGTCCATGCTTCGCTTCCGTAAGTCAGTGTCGGGATTACCACACTGTCATGCAAGGACTTCTTCACTTCCATACTGACCACCCTATTTCTTGTTACTGCTTTTAGCGTTCCTACAACCCTCTTCCCCTGTTGTACCCTCTCCCGCACCTCTTCATCCATAGTCCCATCTTTACTCAACACACTGCCCAGATACTTAAAAGAGTTGACGATCTCCATAGCCTGACCGTTCAGCTTCACCTCACACTCTGTGACTTCACCCCTTTCGAAGACCATAACCTTGCTCTTCCCCGTATTTACCTTCAAATTCCGTTTTTCGCACACTGTTCCAAACTCATTTACCAGACCCTGCAACTCCCATTCATTATCACTCATCAGAACTGTATCATCCGCAAACAGCAGTATAGGTAGCTTCCACTCAATTCCCTCCCTTTTCAGCGATACACCAACATCCACTGCTCTTGATAGTATTTCTTTCATAACTCCATCCATATATACAATAAACAACCACGGGGACATCACACACCCCTGTTTCAAACCAACATTCAGGTCAAAGAACTCGCTCTGCTCACTCTCCACATGTACTGCCGCCTTTGCACCCTCATACATGATCTTCACTGCTTTCAGCAACTTGCCCTCTACTCCGTATATTCTAAGTACTTTCCACAAACCTTCTCTATCCACTCTGTCATAGGCCTTCTCCAAGTCCATAAAGGCAACATACACCTTTTGTTTCTTCTCCAGATACTTCTCCACAACACAATTCAGGGTAAAAATCTGATCTACACATCCTCTTCCCTTCCTAAAACCTCCCTGCTCGTCGCCTATCCATTTCTCCGTTCTCACTCTCACTCTCTCAATCACTACCCTACTGTATACCTTCCCTACTACGCTTAGAAGACATATTCCTCGGTGGTTACCACACACTCCTCTTTCCCCTTTGCCCTTATATAGGGGAACTATTATGCCAGTCTTCCAGTCATCGGGTGCACTCCCCTTCTCCCATGCTAGTTTGCACATTTTCCATACCCATTCTATCACTATCTCACCACCATACCTCAACATTTCCCCACACACTCCATCTGTTCCTGGTGCTTTCCCCAACTTCACTCTTTTCATGGCTTCCCACACTTCTGACCTCCTGATCCCCACCTCCTCCTCCACTACTTCTCTTCTTCTCCCTCCCATACCATATCCAGCTATGTTTGCTGGCTCTTCATTCCTTTCATTTAGCAACTCACTGAAGTACTCCCTCCATCTTTCGACTCTCTCTTTCTTCTCGGCTAGCATTATCCCATTCTTATCTTTCACACCCTTACTGTTTCCCTTGCTACCTTCCCTAACTTTCTTGACTTCTTTCCAGAACAGTTTCTTACTCTCCCTCCATTTTACACTCAGATTCCTTCCAAATTCCTCATCTACTCTTCTCTTACTTTCCTTCACTACTCTCTTCACCACCCTCTTACTCTCCACGTACCTCGCTCGTTTCTGTCTCTCGGAATCTTCATTCCCTCTACTACCCAACCACTCTCTATATGCTTTCTTCTTTTCTTCCACAGCTATTCTTACCTCTTCTGTCCACCATGCTGTACCTTTCACTCCCCTCCCTCTTCTCCTCACTCCACACACCTCCTCACATGCTGCACAGATCTCATCCTTAAACACCTTGCTCATCTCCTCCACTTCCTTCATAACTTCCAGGTCGAACCCACCTAGTCGTCTTTCCACTGCTCTCCTGTACTCCTCCCGGACTTCCTCCTCCTGCAACCTCTCCACCCTCCTCACCATTCCACCCTCCTCTCGCCTCCCTCCCGCTCTCCTCACCCACTTCTTTTGTATCCTAACCTTAGCTATCACTACATAATGATCAGACAGACCCCTATCCAATACCCCTATACACCCTAGCATCCATCACAGATTTCTTCATTCGTTCATCCACACATACATAATCAATCAATGACTTTCGTTCCACCACTGTCTTATCCTTCATCGTCAACATCCGTTTCCACGTGTACCTGTGGATCATTCTGTGTCGGAAGAAGGTGTTGGCTATCCACAGCCTCCTCCCCACACATACGTCCACAAGTGCACTACCATTCCCATTCACCTCTGATGGTACCCCCCACCCTCCCACCACTCCCTCAACTTTCCTATCACCCACCTTACCATTCATATCCCCAATCAGAAATATTCTTTCGTTCTTGTCAAACTTCTCCAGGCACGCCTCCACATTCATCCAGAACTCCTCTTTCTTTCTTTCAAGTATATCCTCTGTCGGGGCATACACGCATACAATCACCCACGTTTGTATTCCTACTTTCATTCTCACCCACACAATCCTTGAACCCACAGACCCATACTCTCTTACACATTCCTTCCATTTGCTACTTACAAACAAACATGCACCTTCTCTCGCTGTTCCTTCACTCACTCCAGCACACACACCCATTCCACACTCCCACTCTCTCACATCTGAACCTTTCCATTTGGTCTCTGTCATTCCACATACATCCAGCCTGGCATTCACTAACACTTCCAGAACCTCTCTCTCTTTTGTGCCATCATTCATGCCACTAACATTCCACGTAGCCATTCTCAGAATGTCCGAAGGCATGTCCTTAGTCGGTCGTGGTTCGTCAACGTTGGTTCCGTCCGCATCCGAGGCTGTTCGTTCGTTTTTTTTTGCTTAGAAGGGGGGGTGGGGGGCTTATACTTTTGTGTTGCTAAGACAATTCAGTTTACCATTTAAGGGGGATTTTGACCCCTACTGTACCGGCGACGTTGTTTTTATTTAATTCTAGCTATTCTTAGATGATTATATGCAGTTTAAGAAGGATCAGTGATAGTAAAAAGGCTTAAGTGAAAGAGTTCGAAGCCTGTTAATTCCTGGAGGCACTTTTAAAACTGCAAACAATCGTATAATAGTAGCCAGAATAAAGTTAAAAGGACGGCACCGGTACTGAAAGGGTTAAAATATTAGTTTATGATGTATTTATAATTATTATTATTTTTTATTTTATTTTTTAGTTCACTTCCTAGACCTCCCTCAAGCTTAAGGGGGAGGTAGTTGCTTGTTCTGGACCCCTTCTGGCCGGTAGGTTTGGTGCTTCCATGTTTGCTCCTGCCGATCCACAAATCAGCCGACTCTGCCAGCAACGAGAGGATTTGACAGCAAAATTGGATGAAGCCCACAACAAGATCAACGCCCTCACCATGAAGCTGGAATCACTCCAAGGGTTTGTAACACTCAACGTTGGAGTATCACTAACTCCAATTGTTTCAACTCCAACATCCACCACCGCCCCAACGTCATCTGCCAACAATCCAACACCTGCAGTAGCCACTGCAGCAGATGCTTCTGACGAACCTGAGCCGACATCAAACCAGGACAGCCGCCCTGTTCACCTTAGTCTCTCCACCACTCCACGTGCAAGAAGCCTGCTAGCACGAACAGTACCATCCCCTCGCCCCCGTTCTAACTACTCCTCTCCCCGACCTGTACGCAGAGTCTCGCCACCACAGGTTTCCGGATTTACACCAGTGAGGAACGGTGCACGGCCAACGCAGAAAAGGTCTCATCTACCAGTCACAATGTCAAACAGATTTGAGATCTTGGTAGAAATGGAAGACGAACCAGAAGAGAACAGGCTCGGTTGGGATTCCATCCTACGAGGACAGGTCGAATAGTTTTGCGACAGAGTCCCAAATCGACGAAAAAGATTTTGCATCCCAGGAGCTGGACTGGACGACATTGTGGAAGCCTTCGAAGATACCACAAAGGATGCAAACGAAAATACCCTTTTTGTCATCCATGCTGGTTCAAATGACGTCATGCGCACCAGATCCGAAGAGTTGATGGAGAAATATCGCAAGATGATCCAGCACTACAAAAACAATTCAAGGAGTATCATCATCTCAGGCATTCTCCTCAAGATAGACACACCTGACAAATTCTACGACAAGGCCTTCAGCACAAATAGCCAACTAAAATATTTGTGTCTGAAGGAAGAAGTTGAATTCATCAACCTCTGGGACAATTTCTATAACCAGCCTACTCTGTTCCGCAAGGATGGCACTCATATAAACCCTGTGGGTTCAGCACGCATGGGTCGTCTCCTACACGAAGCAGTCCGAAGCCATGGATCAAAAAACGCCATCCGAGAAGAAGCAGCAGTGACATAAATCATCCAACGCCAAGCAAAAAACAGAGGCAACCGAGGACCACCAGCGATAAGGACCGAAGACAGCGAGGACCGAGGACAGCCACGAACATAAATGTAGATCCGACAAGGACCAAAAATATTATTAAAGAGCATTCCGTGAGTTCTAAAATAACAAATTTAAAGGTTTTCTATGTAAACGCTCGTAGCATACGCAATAAATTTTCAGATTTAGAGAAGCTAGTGTTTACAGAAAATTATGATGTGATTGGCATAACAGAATCTTGGCTCAATACAGAAGATAAAGACTTTTTAGCAGAGTATTCACTTCTCGGTTATGTAATGTTTGAGAAAAGCCGAATAAATCGAAATGGAGGTGGCCTATTACTTTATATCAAAGAAAGTCTTAACCCTACCCTCTTGTCAAAACCTCAAATTGTGAACGTCGACACATCTTTTGTGCTAATAAAGAATAATAAAGGTACAAAAATAATACTTGTGTTAATATACAGACCTCCAGCTCAATCAGTGCAAAGTGTCCAAGATATTTACGAACATATTGCAGATGTAAGTAACTCATAAGATACCGTAATTTTTGGCGACTTTAATTTACCTGTGACCAAGTGGGGCGATACTCTTACTTCACACTCCGGACATGACTTGTATACGAACTTGCAAGAGAGTTCGCTTTATCAATTTGTTCGAACGCCAACCCATGGTAATAACGTTCTTGACATTGTACTTGCAACAAAAGAAGAATTAATAGAGAATTTGAATGTTGGTGATCAATTCAGTAACAGCGACCATCGTACGATAACTTTCTCTTTAAATTTACTAGTAACGAACCAAATATTAGCATAGAAAAAGTCCCTAATTTCAAGAAAGCAAAGTTCCATAAACTTAGAACTGACTGGAGCTTTTTAATTAACTATAACGACATAAATACATCTTGGAAGTTATTCGAAACCACTTACCTAAAAGCAGTGCAAGACTGCATACCATCTAAAATACGGCATCCAGGCCATAATATTAAGCCCAAATGGCGGAATAAAGATATTTCAAACTGACTAGTTGCTAAAAAAATTGCTAATGATAGATTAAAATCCTCATAAAATGACGAAGAACGGGTGAAATTTGTAGAGCTACGACGCAAAGCCAAAAAGTTAATTAAGCAAAGTAAAAAGACCCTAGAGTTACATATTGCGAATCAAAGTCAAACAAACCCGAAAGAATTCTATAGTTATATCAGAAAGAAAAAAGTAGTTACTTCAACTGTTGGACCGTTAGGTCGATGAAAATGGAGAATACACCAAAGACGAAGTACAAATGAGTAATGCCCTCAATACCTTCTTTGCATCAGTTTTTACAACAGAAGACCTCAGTGATATCCCTACACCATCGCCGATTCAGATTGATAATTCAGATGTTCTAAGCAATATCACCGTTACAGAGAGAGAAGTATTGAATTGTTTAGATAAACTCAAGGTAAATAAAACGCCTTGACCTGATACAATCTCGCCTAGAGTTCTAAAGGAAGCTAAGGATGAGCTCTCCAAACCACTGACATTACTATTCAATAAATCCTTGCACTCTGGAACTGTGCCTGATCAGTGGAAGCTAGCCATCGTATCACCGATATTAAAAAAAGGCAGCAAATCCCTACCCAGAAACTATCGTCCAATTAGCTTAACCTCAGTTGTATGTAAACTGCTAGAAACGGTCATAAGAGACAGACTCGTAAATCACTTAGAGGAAAATAATATACTTAACACTCAAAGAGCGGGTGGTGGAGTATATTTGACTGTGCCGCCCAGCGGGGGGTTTTACCGTAAACGAGCTTGTTTCCGTGCTCGTTTTCATGCATAAACAAGAGCCAGAGCGTAATACAAGTATGTATCCCTGAAAGGGCGATAATTCAGCTTTCCAATGACACCAGAACCATCCTTCTACGATCACTGGTCGTCTTGCAACGATCGTGCAACCGAAGGGCAAAATCGGTAAAATACGGTAATTTCCTTACATTATTACGTGTGAAACGAGTGAGAGAGGGTGGAGTACAAAGGAGTACATCTCAGTAGCTCCACGGCCACCGTGGCGAGCGGTCATGAGGTAACCTACGCTCCTCCCACCGCTCTGCTCTCTCTCAGAGCACATTACGTGCTCAAACTTGCATGCGACAATAGCCGGGCCCCACATAGGCCACATTTATTTCACTCGACAATAGCCGGGCGCCGCCAGTTAATGGTTAAAGATACTCAACACGGCTTTCGTAAAAAACTTTCCTGTTTAACAAACCTCTTAGACTTCTTCCATGATATCCTCAACCTCTACGATGAGAGTAAAGCTGTAGATATTATATACCTTGATTTTCAAAAGGCCTTTGACAAACTTCCCCACAAACTTTTGCTGCTAAAACTAAAAGCGCATGGAATACAAGACGGTGTGTTGAAATGGATAGAAAATTGGCTCAGCGACAGAAAGCAAAGATTAGTCATAAACGGTAAGACATCTAAATGGACCAATGAAAGTAGCGGGGTACCCCAGGGATCGGTACTAGGACCAATTCTCTTTCTAATTTACATCAACGACATAGATGAGGGTCTCACCTGTACAATCTCAAAATTTGCTGACGATACAAAAATTGCAAATAGCGTACTCTCAAAAGAACAAGTTGACGACATGCAACACAATCTAGATAAATTGTCATGTTGGGCCCAAATTTGACAAATGAGTTTCAATGCAGATAAATGTAAAGTACTACATATCGGATATCTAAATGAGAAAGCAAACTATTCGATGAATGGCACTCAGCTTAGGAATGTGAACAGAGAAACCGATCTGGGAGTAACAATATCGAGTAACCTAAAACCGAGTCTACAATGTTCAGAAGTTGTTAAGAAGGCAAACAAAATAATTGGCTTTATAGGCAGGTCATTTGAACATAAATCCAAAGAAGTTATCCTAACCCTATACAATTCCTTAGTCCGCCCTTTTCTGAAATACTGCGTTCAATCCTGGTGCCCTTATTACCAAAAAGATATAAACAAGCTAGAACGAGTTCAACGTAAAGTTACCAAAATGATACCTAGCCTAAAGAACAAACCATACGAAGAGCATCTTAGAGAATTAAATCTATTTCCTTTAACCCAGCGTAGATTAAGAGGTGACTTAATTCAAGTGTTCAAAATCATCAAAGGCATCGACAACATGAACTGTAGTAAGTACTTCACTATCGACCAATCTAATTACACGCGGGGAAACGGTTGCAAAATTATTGGTAAATCTTTTAACTCACACGAATCTAAGAATTTCTTCTTCAGTCAAGTTGTCAACTTGTGGAATGGGCTTCCCCGAGACGTTATACACTGCAGCACCGTTGATTCATTTAAACTCCGCCTAGACAAATATCTCGCATCAAACCCGCGACTGACTGCGTTTGTAAATGAATAACTTTATTTTATCCCCCCCTCAGTTACTAACCCATCTGTCCCCTACTAACTTCCTAATTCTGCCACGGACATTAGTTCCAGGGTAGTAATTCCCTTTCCAATGTTCCCTTACCCACTCTAAACCACTGTTTGGACATTTGATCCTCAGTGTTTTGGAGGACAAGCAGCCTAGAAGGGTCACTAGATATGTTGTTGCTTGATTTCCTTTGTACTCCTTTGTACTCCTGTTTAGCCACATAAATTTAGACATTTTAAAACGTTCACTCCATTAGTGTGGCGATTTGATGACCTTGTGTGTCATTTAGATGTCGATTTTTTCCTGACGAACGATAGTGAGCCTGTAATTTGTGAGGAAACCGGACATTTTTCTATCAAAAAATGCACAAATATATTTTGAAAGGGGGTGTAGGGTATGTTTTTAAGCTAGATCGAGGTGCAACTAAGAAACTACAAAATATATAAATGAATAAATAAAGACCAAAAACTATCCACTACCTGTACACCCATAAACAAATACCCCAGAGATAAATTTGAGTATTTTTTCGGTATAAGAATGCCCCGGCCAAAGGCTGGTTCCTCCTAAATTACAGGCTCGCAGGCTCGCTATCGGTCACCAGGAAAATAATCAACACATAAATGGCACATAAGGTCTTCGAAAATCGCCTAACTAATTGGGTCGAAATCTCAAAACTGATGAAGTTAAACATGAGGGAAATGGAAGTCCAGAAACCCCCCTCCACCCCTTCTGTACCGGCGACGTATATATATTTTATTTCAGCTACATTTAAACAATTGATGAAGCTTAGGAAGGATATATGGTAGCTAACAGGATTACTTGAGATAGTATGTAGCCTTATAATTGGTATACATCCTTCCTAAGCTGACTAAAATCGAAAAATAATGTTCAAAATATAATGAAAAGGACGCCACCGGTACTGAAAGAATCAAGTATGAAATAATTGGGTTACTAATATTTTGTATTTAATTGTTTTTCGTTGTTGGGAATGCATGATGATAATTCAACTATCATTAACCCTTTCAGTGCCGTCCCTCTAATTTTATTCTGGCTACTATTGGACGATGTTATTCAACTTTAAAAACGGCCTCCATCAAATAATAGGGTTCTTACTTTCTCCCCTTTTCACGGTCGTTTTTTTTTTATCTTTCTCTCCCTTTCTCTCTTTCCCTGGCTTGTATCCATTCGGCCCCATTCAGCCAAGTGTGTTAAGACTTTTATCCCCATCCAGGTGTCGATTTCTTCCTGGCGAGCAATAGCGAGCCAGCATTGTATGGAGAAATCCGGCTTCGTCGGAGACATTTTGCTATCGAAAATTGTACAAATTTAGCTTGCTGCCAAAACAATATATATACAGTATATGCTGGCTAGCTACCGCTCGCCAGGAAAATATTGACACCTGGATGGGGGTAAACGTCTTAAAACAGTAGGCTGAATGGGGCCGAATGGGGCCGAATGGATACAAGCCAAAGAGAGAGGGAGAGAAAGAGAAAAAAAGGGAGGTGGGCTCCCTTAAGATTATATACCACAATACTATTTACTCCACCCTTGTATCAGGGGAATAGAAACTGAATACACACAGCAGAAGAATGTCCAAATCTAATAGTGCAGCCAATGATAAACCAATATAGGCCTCACCCTCTGTGTAAACTCTATCAGCTATTGGGAAACATCATATAATGGCTATGGGGAGGATCCACAAAAATATATAAATAAATACAAGAGAGAGAGAGAGAGAGAGAGAGAGAGAGAGAGAGAGAGGAGAGAGAGACACACACAAGCGGTGGGGTGCTTATTGGTACAAACGTTAATTATGCATGCTTACAAGTACATCTTTCGATTTTGAAGCCTAAATAAAACTATCTAGATCAAACTTAACCTAACCTAACCTATAACACTTCATTTCAACGTATTTTAAAGAAGTGTGTACACTTAAATTGTCCGCTACAAACCTCGTGTACCTGCAAACCTACATATTTAGTCAATTGTGGACCTATAAGCACACCACCGCTTGTCCCCACACACACACACACACACACACACACCAAACAGTAGGCCATTAACTAGTCGTATTCACGATAAATATCCAATTGTTAACCCATTTTTCTGGCTACTACTAATCAATATTTGTTTTTAGTTTAGGAAAGATCTCTAGCTATTATTTGGCTTCAAACTATCTGAATAAACCCTTTTAACTACAAAAGATCCTTCCTAAACTGCACAAAATTGCCTAAATACAGCTAGAATAAACTTAGAAAGACGTCACCGGTACTGAAGGAGTTAACCACAGACGACCATGGGAGAGGTCAGGTCAGGTCAGGTGAAGGCATTGAGGGATAAACCTTTACAATGGCACTTCGTAGCTACTTTATACTTTTCCTATTTTTGAAGTGTGGAGAGGAGAGTGTGGAGAGAGCGGAAGCTGTTGGAGTGGCTTTGTTATGTATGTTATTAAGGGGGAATCCCACTGTGTGACTTTTCAATGGCGAATGCCGTGCGACCTTGTTTTTTTTCTGTCCCAAAATTCGCGGCGAATAGGGTATTTTCAGAAGCGAATGAAAGCGAAAAAGGCGAATATCCTCGATTGCATTGCGACGGAAGTATGACCAAAGTGCGAATATGGCGAATTTTTTGGCGAAAATGACGAATGGTGTGCGACAATTGAGGGCGATTCATGGCGATAGCGGCGAACGATGATGGCGAAAATAGCGAATACACGGCGATTGTTGGACGATGTAATGAGATAAAACCGCGGAGGTTGTGCGACTTATGGCGAATATGGCGAATGCCATGTGTGTGTGTGTGTGTCTGTTGTAGTGTGTGTTGTAGTGTGTGTGTGTGGAAAGGCGAAATGTGGAAAAGCTGGATATTCTGTGTGTGTGTGTGTGTGTGTGTTGTAGAGTGCGTGTGCAACTGTGCATGTATGAGTGCTGTAGTGAGTGTGTGTGTGTGAAAAGACGAAATGTGGAAAAGCTGGACATTCTGTGTGTGTGTGTATGTTGTAGAGTGTGTGTGCAACTGTGAATGTATGTGTGCTGTAGTGAGTGTGTGTGAAAAGGCGAAATGTGGAAAAGCTGGACATTCTGTGTGTGTGTGTGTGTGTGTTGTAGAGTGTGTGTGCAACTGTGCATGTATGTGTGCTGTAGTGAGTGTGTGCGAAATGTGGAAAAGCTGGACATTGTGTGTGTGTATCTACGGATCAATGTGTACAAGCCTTATCCCGGAATATCTGAACAATACTTGGGAGAACAACAATGATACACTGACGAATTATTCTGAACAATTAACAGTCCCATAGAGAACATTAACTTAGTTATATATTTTCGTTCGAATTTCACAATCTCGTTTACATAAGGTCTATTACAAAAACATATGCCCTCGAATCAAAATGTAAATATAATTGTGTGGGTATGTCTGAGTGTCTGTGCATCTATGGAATAGGTGTATTCCCACTCAAGATACAATTATGGATTTATTTTTTGTTTCCATGCAATTATTAGACTATTGTATTCAGATTAGGAAGTGTAGATGGAGGTCAGAGGGTTAATTGAGATACTCTTTACCCTTCTAGTTCCACAGATCATTCCAAAGCTAGATAAAATCTTCTAAAGGTAGTCAGAATATACTGTCAAAATGCGTCCTAATCTTCAAAAGGTTAAGTAGAAGTAACTATTAAATTAACACTGTCACTATTATGATAGTTTGTTTCCTCTAATTCGAGTTATCATTTGTCGATTTAAGGGGAGATTTCCACTTGAAGGATTTTATTCTAAACCCCTTTCTCCTTCAAGTTTAGCACCATTCCTTTTGAAATGTTAAGACGTTCGCCCCATTCGAACGTTCCCTTAAATACAGCTTAGACAGGGCCTTTTGAAATAACTATGCCTCACATACACACTCGACATAGCCACACAACAATAACACACACAGCACGTGTTTCGGTAATGGTTCCGGTACACTGACTTTGAATTTGAACCATAGTTTGAACTTATAACTCGTGTTATATAAGTTTATTATGAAATATTATGAAGAATTAATTAGGTAAGTATTCAAAAGCTACTGTTATGTATATAGTACTTATGATTAAATTATCGTATTTCGACGATTTTGGTCACTCGGAAAATCAGCTGATGAATCTCGGCGCTCCAAATTCACTTGCATTGAAATGATATTCTTTGTACAAGACCACCCATGGTTTTGCAGGTTTTTTTTAAGGCTTAGAAATGTTTCTTTATACGCCGGTATATACGGTATACTCAGTTTCATTTCATCTGACGGTATTGAATCTCATTTATCGATACTTAATGGAAAAATATGAAATCATGTCTCTACATCATATTAACCCCTTCACCACCATGACGTTATTTTCTTCATATTCTGGTTACCAATATACGATTTTCTTTAGTATATAATCTACCTCTAGGACTCATATGGCTAAATACGCTCTCAATAAACCCTCTGAATAACATAGGTCGTCTTGAAACTGTATAAAATCGTCTATCTTTAGCCAGAATGAAAGTTATGGTGGTGAAGGGGTTAAGTCCAAGTTTATATTATTAGTACCACATTTCACTACAAAATCTTCAAAATAACTGAGAAATCCTGATGGGAACTTTGCATTTTTTTACCGTCAGTTGAAAAGAAACAGACTATATAGTGAGAGACACATCAACAGTCACATAAAAACCCACCAATCACCTCAGTTCGCCACATGTCCCATGTCATTTGTAAGGCATAGGCAATAATTCGTCGACACATGACACATTCGCTGCATTCGCGCTACTGGCGCGCTACTGTCGCCCTATTCGCTCAAAAAGCAGTGTTGCCAATAATTGGAATTTGCAAATTGGCGAATCAGGGCGAATTGTGCGACTATAGTGCGACCAAGGGCGAATGAAGTGAGACAAAGGGCGAACATTCGCCAACATTCGCCAACATTTTCAGTTCGCCGCCGTTTTTTTGGTATGCTCAATATTTAACGGCGATTCTGGGTGAATCTGGGCGAACATGGGCGACGCTAGGGCGATCGTTGTGCGATTTTGGCGACAATTGGAGAATGTTCGAGCGAATATGGCTATTTTTGGAACATAGACAAAAAACTCCTGTCGCCCTCTGTCGCTGGGCGTTCGCCATCGAAAAATCGCACAGTGGGATACCCCCTTTAGTATATAGAGAGGCAGGTCAGGTCAGGTGAGGGTAGAGAGACTGGCCACTTGTTTAAAAGGAGCTAGGTTCTGATTGGCTGGCAGATTTGGGATGTCATTTGTGTCCTGGTAACTCACATGTTTCTAGCCTTCAATATAATAAATTTTACTTAATCTTAAATATAATTGTAATTAACTAATTTTAATATGTTTGGGTATTTTAATAGACTATAAAGGTAAAAAAATAAAGAACTGTACTTACAAAACTATATAGTATAATATGAATAGATACTAATCAATCTCCTATCAAATCAGTTCATTTTCTATAACAGTGGTTTATAGAAAGTGTATTTTAAAGGGGAACTTCAAAATATTGAACCATTTTGAGAGTTAAAACATAAATAAATTGCCATATATTCAATTTTGGATTCAGAATTAGTAAGAAATCATTATTTTGTAAATAAAAGTACAACCACACACACTATTAGGGGAGGTTTGGCAGAGTGGTCTTGCCACTGGACTGGTAATCCAATGGACCCGGGTTCGAATCCCAACATGTCAATGGGAAGATATTACTGAGATGGAATTTGTGCTGTACCTAGTTTCAGTGCATTACCACAGCACACCGAAATGCCAAAAAAATACCCTCATTGTTTCCTGATTAAATAGCACTGTATGAATATCTGTGAGAGACTGGGAGTGTGGAATGGGTGTGTGTGCTGGAGTGAGTGAAGGAACAGCGAGAGAAGGTGCATGTTGGTTTGTAAGTAGCAAATGGAAGGAATGTGTAAGAGAGTATGGGTCTGTGGGTTCAAGGATTGTGTGGGTGAGAATGAAAGTAGGAATACTGTTACGAACTGGCACTCGGGTACACAAGGGCTCTCAATCAGGACTCGAATACGGCTCGCTGCCACAACGGAAACACACGATCCCAACCCCTGAGTACTGTCAACCGAACAAAAAACACCAATACCCTCCAGAGTTCAATCTGCTATAACGGGGTATACAAGAACTCGGTACTAGTGTTCAACAACAGACTAATAAAGAGACAGGATTTATCTAGTCTGGTCAACAATCAAACAATTAAGTAAAAACAACAACACCAAAGAATAGTGTTGGCCGAAGCCGAAGTAATCCACCCTTGACTAAGAACTTAAGAAGTCCTCCACCCTCTACTTCGGATCGGCACTATTACGTTACGTTAATTAATAGTCCTTAAGCATCGAGCAAGGAATCTTCTGGAAAAAGTTAGATGCTTCTCGGATGCTCGTAAGAAGTACGTATCGGATTTTGAACAGTAATTCAATAAGCAAAACACTGGCAATTAAATACTATTAAAGGTTTAAATTGGCATAAGAATAATTAAAAGAATATGCAATAGTAAATGGCAAACATTAAAAAGAAGTACTCCGCAAATGCAACGGCAATAGCCTACTCGGATTGTGCTCGTGGGCCACTAATCACTAAAGTAGCCAAGCTTGCAACACATGAAATTAATAGTGCATAAACAATATCATACATAAGGAAAGCTTCAATACTATTCTGTATCTACTAATCGAGTAAAGTCAAGCTGGGGTACTGTGGGCAAGAGGTAGCAGTGACTGAGCAAAAACGGCTCGTAGCCTAGCGAAGTCCTCACAACTGTTTAAAGTATTACGTTAAAACTGACAAGTGCACTTTGAGAAATCCAGATCCCTTGTATCTGGTTTTCTCCCGGCTTCTTGACAAAGTAAAAACAAACTGTTAATAAAATAGAGGGTGGTTAGGCTCTTGCCCTCACGCACTGTAAATTATTAACTCAACACAGTCAGCCGCGAAGACAACCTAGGCTTCACTGAACCGAAACGAGTATGCAGGTTTATCGCTTAACCACTGCATCAAACAACAACTCGTAACACAGAAAAGCCTTACCCCAGTCTAGCATTACCTAGACTAGCAGAAAACAGGAATAATAATAATAACACACAGGGAAATGCATATACAAGTGCAACAAACATAAATCAATCCTATTCTAAGTCAACCTTTCCAAAATAGGCTATCTAATAGGCAAGTATCTCGTGAGAACTCAAGCGATAATACGTTGGCTGACTAGCTCTGCACCAACGGGACCATGGAAGTTAAACAGGCAGGGAAAAGAGGAGATAAGAATGTAAGGTAGTAGAGAAAGTTCACATCAGTCAGAAGAATATATATAGTTAGCAAGGGAAATGAGAAGTCGCTCTGCCTAATGAGTTCTGATGAAAAAATGGCTAGACTTCCCTTTTTATACCCGGCCCTCTAGTGAGCCCAACGTGAACTACTAAGGACCGCCCACTGACAATCATTACGTAATTTCTCTCTCTCCTCTGGGATAGACAAAGGCTCCCCTAGCACTGAGGGGAGGGGGGAGGGGGGGAGTGCTAGTGAGTTAGGCCCACCTCCCGCCTGGTGCCCCCACTGACCCCCAACTGTGGCTATTTATCTTCCCATCATTACAAATAAGTTTTACACACAATACTTATAACCAATGATATAAAATAGAACTCGTTGACTCAGATGAAAACAAAATACATATTCATAATACTTATAGTACAACGGCTCACATGAACTAAGTTAGGAAACTCTACATAGACTACAGCCAAAGTTCCTGCCCTGACGATCCTAGCGAGAGTGGGGCATGACTAGGCGTTCTGTACAGCATGCTCACACTGGACATGCGTCACACCTCCCCCAAGATTTTACTTGCTCATCCCTGAGCTAAAATCTGACAAACACAGAACTCCATCAAGCCCCTCACACCCAGCGACCGCATGGCACTAAAACAAAGCTGAGTTTATCACCAAAACACATCTTATTAAAAAAAAAAATTCACATTTTATAACTCCTCCCAACAATAGCAAAAGACACAATATCATGCTCCCAGAGCGAGCTTACAGCAGCTCAGCCGTTTGATAGTTCGTGGACTACTCAAACTCTATAGGCTATGACAAACTTATACGATTACCTATATCAAAAGAAAGAGTTTTTTTATATGATTTTTATATTTGAATATGTTTTTCCTGGCTGCACTATAAGGGCAGCCTATTTTCCTCCACTCAAACCCACACACCTGTGATAGCCTATGACTGATCATCCACCCTTGATAAACAATCCGCGATCACATTGTCACATCCAGCAATGTGACGGATGTCCAGGTTATACTCCTGCAACATCGAAGACCACCTGGTCAGTCTCATATTGCGATTGTGAAATTGATTCAAGAATCTCAAAGGGTGATGATCAGTGTAGATAACCACGACTGGGCCATAGGCTGGAACATACACCTCGAAGTGCCTGAGCAACAGCACAATCGCCAGTAATTCCTTTTCTATTGTAGAATAGTTCTTTTGTGCAGCATTGAACTTCTTAGAAAAGAAACTTACTGGGTGTTCCACACCTTCATTGTCTGTCTGTAGCAAGACGGCACCAGCCCCTACACCACTAGCATCTGTTGCCAGCTGAAAAGGCCTGTTAAAATCTGGGGCCCTGAGTATCGGGTGAGTACATAGCAAATGTTTCACCAAAGTGAAAGCCTTTTCACACTCAGGTGCCCACAAAAACTTTTTGTCTTTAGATAACAAATCTGTGAGAGGTGCCAACACCGTTGAGTAACCTTTTATGAAGCGTCTGTAGTAGCCTATCATACCCAAGAATCTCATAATCTGCTTCTTGGTTGTTGGGTGCGGAAATTTATTGATAGCCTGTACCTTGTTCTGAGGAGGTCACACCTGTCCCCTTCCCACTACAAACCCAAGGTACTGCACAGTGGCTTTTACGAAGTCACACTTTGCCAAATTTACTACCAGACCTGCTTCACTAAGTTTCCGGAACAAGGTCTCAAGGTGCTCACAATGGCTCTCAAAGTCGTCATCATAAATGATTACATCCCGTCCAAATATACGGTGCAATTTGGAATGTCCTTTACAATTTCATTCATCAGGTTCTGAAACGTTGCTGGTGCATTCTTAAGTCCGTAAGGCATAACATTGCACCGGTAGGTACTCCCGTCCACAACAAAACCACATACCTCTTTAGCACGCTCGGACAAAGGTACTTGCCAGTAACCTTTTACTAAATCTACTTTAGACAAAAAACGAGCATTACCAATTTTGTCAACACTATCATCAACCCGAGGAAGAGGATATGGGTTAGTTGGAGTCAAACCGTTTAACCTACGGAAATCAATACAAAAGCGTACCTTGCCATCTGGCTTAGGCTGCAGTGTTACGGGGGAAGTCCACTTAACTGTGCCTTTCTCTATCAACCCTCTACCGAGCATATACTCCAACTCATCCCTCAGAGCTGGTAGTTTTATGGGGGGCACACGGTACGGGATTGACTTAAAGGGTAGATGGTCCCCCACGTCAACATCATGCATAGCCTGAGTAGTGAGGCCTGGGTGTTCAGCAAATACAGTGGGGTATGAACCGAACAACTGACGGATAGCATCAAACTGCGGCTCAGGCAAATGAGCTATAGCCTCGTCAGCCCTAAGGCTCGAGTTCCCCGCCCACTGATCCGCTGAAACATGTTGATCCCAGCTATCCTCCTCTGAAGCTTGACTGTCCCCCTCTCCTTCTCCACCACGGCCGCAACAAGCCAACACAGGGACAGTGAGAGGCTCAGAGGGGCGCCTCACATACTCTTTAATAAGGTTAACGTGACATAACTGGTTCGTTTTCCTCCTGTCTGGAGTGGCAACAAGGTAATCTAACTCTGAAATTTGTTCTACAATTTTATAAGGTCCAGTGTACTTCGCAGAGAGGTGGTTACCAACCAAAGGCAACAAAATTAATACCTCTTGTCCTACAGTGAACTTCCGGAGCCTCACTTTGCGATCATACCTGTCCTTCATCAAAGCTTGTGATTCTGTCAAATTTCTACCTGCCATCTCTAGACTCTTAAGCATGCGCTCACGGCTTTCAAGCACATACTTTAACCTGACAAGCGCGAAATAGACCTAGGGGCTAGGGTAGTTATTTGTGCATTTCTAGCCTTGGATTCTGACAGAATTAGTTATATTTACAATAGAGCATTTGTTTTTTCGGTATGCTTTTATTTTACATATATGATGTATATATGAACCTTCAAGAGTGCTAAAATAAGTGGGAAAAGCATTTGGGTGGGAAACGAAGATTGGCCACCCGGTCATAATCTCAGGCGAGAGAGCCCCAGGCAACCCTCCTCTCTCGCTGTCTGTGAGGTAACTGAGACGAGCGGGGCGGTGTGGGCCGGTGTCTGGGTGTTACATAACGATCTTTTCTGCAACCCACTTGTGCTACATTATCGCGGGAGAGAAAAATAACCGATAAATGATGCTAATAAGAGGAAAAATAGGTGATAATTGAGGAGGGGAAGGAGGCGGGAATAAGGTTGGAAAGGAGGGAAGGGGGGTGGGTGAGATTTACATGGATGAGTACTGGAGGGGAACCTAGAGACAAATTCCTTTGTTTTGAGAGGCCCTTTTTTTTTTTTGGAAGTTTTTTTTTATGGTCTTGCTTCCGTGAGGCCCATCGCGTTCCCTATAGGAAGCCTTCCGTGAGGCCTATCGCACTTGCCGGGTTAATAATGGACAAGGCTGCACAGTCCCCTCCCAAATTTCTTTCAGCATGTTAAGGGGGCCCCTGACACGGTGTCCAAAAATCAGCTCGTTTGGACTAAATCCCAGGCACTCACCAGGTACCTCCCGAGCAGCAAACAGCACATAAGGCAATCCAAGATCCCACTGAGGATGCCAATAATAAAAAAAATCTCCTGGCTGTGCATCGCCGTCCTCGTCGAGCTCTACAGCTCCATTAGCACACGTTTGGAGCTCAGGGTCCTCTAGTTGCAACCGACGTATATCTGAGGGTGCCAAGCGATCTAACTGCTCCCGGAGCAATGCATGACCTTCTCCGATACTGGGCTGCTCCCTCTGTCTCTCTCGATGTACATAACGTTGCTGTCGTGGAGACTCGTCATGCCCAGCCTCGTCACTCTCGATGACAGGCCCAGGGGCTACTCCCGAATTAAGTAATGGTGCTAATACTGAATCACCCAGGAGAGCTGCCGAGTCAAAACTCTTAAAACCAACTCCAGCTTTAGCCTCCTCCTGTTGATCGTTCCTCTGCTGGTCTGAAGACGGAGGACTAGGCTGTGACACTTTAGCTGCCCGAGCTCGGGTGACAACACACGCCATGGGTTGTGTCTGGCACCGCTCGACCCACTCGTGCTCTTCCCTACTCACGTCGGCCGGCCTCTCGGCAACGACTAAGGGTAGAACCTCAGAAGCGGGCATTGCAAAGCCGTTGCCGAGAAGAAGGTCGACGCCCTCCACTGGCAGTTTCTCCACAATCCCGACATCCAATTCACGTGCCACGCCATCCACCTCCAACTCCAACCGCACCAGCGGGTATGACCGAGTTGCATTAATACCCTGCACCACTACCACCCGAGCCGCGTTTATAGGGTAGCCAGTCAAGTTTTTCATCAGAGTCTGGGAAGCACCTGTATCACGCAAGACCTCTACTCCATGCTTGCGCCCCGCCCACATCACGCAACCCCGCCCTCTATGGTCGCAAAAAACATCCTGAGCAGGGTTCGAGCCTCCCAGGTGCTTCTGCATTGGCTGTGCCTCAGCCTCTGACGAACTGCCCCGGGCAAACTCAGATGACTTCGGAGACACACCAATGTTGCAGGCCAAAGACACAGCTGCTGTAGGTGGTTTGCTAGGACAGACTCTTGCAAAGTGCCCCTTTTTATGACAATGATAACACTCCAACTCCCCTTTGGGCTTCCCTTGGTACTGGGAAGGGCCCGGCCCCTTCTTAAATGGGACGGTGCTAGTCTTGTGGTCAGTCTTGGTATCATGGCTCTTGTACTTGTTTGCATAAGGTATATCACTAATTCGGGGGGGTGGGGCGTCACGCCCCTTGTTACCTGCCTCACTACGCTGGGCAGACCCGCACCCATGAATTAGTGATAGCCGGATGTCAGCCATCTCAGCTGCCTCCTGTAGAGTTTTTGGGTTCTTTTCTTTAATAGTTAAAGTCAATTCTGCACCAGTACACTTATAAAACTGCTCGAGAAGAAACAGCTCAGTCAACTGTTCTGCGTCTCAGCTTTCTCAGAACGTGTCCAGTTTTTAAGTGCATCTTTTAAGTCCCGGGCATGTTCAAGAAAGGTCGCCTCCCTAGTCTTTGTAACACCCCGAAACTTCAATCGATATGTTTCCGGTTGCAACTCGTATGCCCGTAGGACAGCTCTCTTCAATTCTGGGTAGTCAATGCAAGACTCTAAAGGCAGTGCATCATAAGACTTCAGACCCTTACCCGTAAGTCTTGAGGAGACTAGAGCTGCCCACTTCTCTTCAGGCCAATTATGCTCCCTACACTTCTTCTCAAAACGATTAAAAAATTCTGTGACTTCAGTTTCACTAAATACCGGCACCAATTTGACTAAGTGGGCCAAGGACTGTTCTCTTACTTGGCCCTCACGGCCCATCCGAGTCCCTGTTGACTCTGCACGAGTCTTATCTAAATCTAATTTAGCACAATATTTCTCTGAGTCGTACCTAAGCTTAGCCTCATGCCTCCTGGTCTAATCCTCTTGCCTCCTGGTCTCATCCTCTTGCCTCCTAACCTCAATCTCATGCCTCCTAGTCTCATTCTCCTGCTTCCTAGCCTCAATCTTAGCAAGCTCAAGTCTAAATACCATATCTGGAGACAGGCAGGAAGAGGGAGCTGCCACTACTGAAGGAGGGGGGGCAAAAACTGGGGAACCACCATGTGCACCACCCGAGGGCACTCCAATCTGCCAATTCTCATCCCTCTGTGGGAGAGTGCTAACCTCCGGTAACTGAGTGGACGGCACTGTGGGAGTCGAGTAAGAGGGGATCAGGGGAGGAACCCCCCCAAACGCCCTCTCCTCCGAAACCCCATGTCGCCCACGCAACACCCAGGAAATCAGCTCCCCCTTGGACATCCCTACTACATTGGAAATGCCCAAAACCTTGGCTATCAGGTGCAAGCCACAAACATCCACCCCTGTCAGCCTCTCCTCCGTCACATGGTACCGCTTACTCACAAAAACTCTAGCATCCTCCTCACTGGTTACTAACGGCACACCTTCAAGTGACATCTCTCACTCATCGTCAGTGCTAATGCACGACATACTGAAGTCCACAAAAAAATTCTCGAGACAAAAGTGTTAAACTTCCTATGCAAGCACTAATTACTAAATTAACTGGAGTCTCGTAAATGCTTTACTAATTGCCATACAAAAAAAATATTCTTCATTATGCACGCTAAAATACAAACAAACAAATGTTGTACAACTCTGCACAAATTTATACTGTTCACAAAATCCTAAGCAAGGTCGCCATTTGTTACGAACTGGCACTCGGGTACACAAGGGCTCTCAATCAGGACTCGAATACGGCTCGCTGCCACAACGGAAACACACGATCCCAACCCCTGAGTACTGCCAGCCGAACAAAAAACACCAATACCCTCCAGAGTTCAATCTGCTATAACGGGGTATACAAGAACTCGGTACTAGTGTTCAACAACAGACTAATAAAGAGACAGGAATTATCTAGTCTGGTCAACAATCAAACAATGAAGTAAAAACAACAACACCAAAGAATAGTGTTGGCCGAAACCGAAGTAATCCACCCTTGACTAAGAACTTAAGAAGTCCTCCACCCTCTACTTCGGATCGGCACTATTACGTTACGTTAATTAATAGTCCTTAAGCATCGAGCAAGGAATCTTCTGAAAAAAGTTAGATGCTTCTCGGATGCTCGTAAGAAGTACGTATCGGATTTTGAACAGTAATTCAATAAGCAAAACACTGGCAATTAAATACTATTAAAGGTTTAAATTGGCATAAGAATAATTAAAAGAATATGCAATAGTAAATGACAAACATTAAAAAGAAGTACTCCGTAAATGCAACGGCAATAGCCTACTCGGATTGTGCTCGTGGGCCACTAATCACTAAAGTAGCCAAGCTTGCAACACATGAAATCAATAGTGCATAAACAATATCATACATAAGGAAAGCTTCAATACTATTCTGTATCTACTAATCGAGTAAAGTCTAGCTGGGGTACTGTGGGCAAAAGGTAGTCACTCAAAAACGCCTCGTAGCCTAGCGAAGTCCTCACAACTGTTTAAAGTATTACGTTAAAACTGACAAGTGCACTTTGAGAAATCCAGATCCCTTGTATCTGGTTTTCTCCCGGCTCCTTGACAAAGTAAAAACAAACTGTTAATAAAATACAGAGTGGTTAGGCTCTTGCCCTCACGCACTGTAAATTATTAACTCAACACAGTCAGCCGCGAAGACAACCTAGGCTTCACTGAACCGAAACGAGTATGCAGGTTTATCGCTTAACCACTGCATCAAACAACAACTCGTAACACAGAAAAGCCTTACCCCTGTCTAGCATTACCTAGACTAGCAGAAAACAGGAATAATAATAATAACACACAGGGAAATGCATATACAAGTGCAACAAACATAAATCAATCCTATTCTAAGTTAACCCTTCCAAAATAGGCTATCTAATAGGCAAGTATCTCGTGAGAACTCAAGCGATAATACGTTGGCTGACTAGCTCTGCACCAACGGGACCATGGAAGTTAAACAGGCAGGGAAAAGAGGAGATAAGAATGTAAGGTAGTAGAGAAAGTTCACATCAGTCAGAAGAATATATATAGTTAGCAAGGGAAATGAGAAGTCGCTCTGCCTAATGAGTTCTGATGAAAAAATGGCTAGACTTCCCTTTTTATACCCGGCCCTCTAGTGAGCCCAACGTGAACTACTAAGGACCGCCCACTGACAATCATTACGTAATTTCTCTCTCTCCTCTGGGATAGACAAAGGCTCCCCTAGCACTGAGGGGAGGGGGGAGGGGGGAGTGCTAGTGAGTTAGGCCCACCTCCCGCCTGGCGCCCCCACTGACCCCCAACTGTGGCTATTTCTCTTCCCATCATTACAAATAAGTTTTACACACAATACTTATAACCAATGATATAAAATAGAACTCGTTGACTCAGATGAAAACAAAATACATATTCATAATACTTATAGTACAACGGCTCACATGAACTAAGTTAGGAAACTCTACATAGACTACAGCCAAAGTTCCTGCCCTGACGATCCTAGCGAGAGTGGGGCATGACTAGGCGTTCTGTACAGCATGCTCACACTGGACATGCGTCACAATACAAACGTGGGCGATTGTATGCGTGCATGCCCCGACAGAGGATATACTTGAAAGAAAGAAAGAGGAGTTCTGGATGAATGTGGAGGCGTGCCTGGAGAAGTTTGACAAGAACGAAAGAATATTTCTGATTGGGGATATGAATGGTAAGGTGGGTGATAGGAATGTTGAGGGAGTGGTGGGAGGGTGGGAGGTTCCATCAGAGGTGAATGGGAATGGTAGTGCACTTGTGGACGTATGTGTGGGGAGGAGGCTGTGGATAGCCAGCACCTTCTTCCGACACAGAATGATCCACAGGTACACGTGGAAACGGATGTTGACGATGAAGGATAAGACAGTGGTGGAACGAAAGTCATTGATTGATTATGTATGTGTGGATGAACGAATGAAGAAATCTGTGATGGATGCTAGGGTGTATAGGGGTATTGGAGGGGGTCTGTCTGATCATTATGTAGTGGTAGCTAAGGTTAGGATACAAAAGAAGTGGGTGAGGAGAGCTGGAGGGAGGTGAGAGGAGGGTGGAATGGTGAGGAGGGTGGAGAGGTTGCAGGAGGAGGAAGTCAGGGAGGAGTACAGGAGAGCAGTGGAAAGACGACTAGGTGGGTTCGACCTGGAAGTTATGGAGGAAGTGGAGGAGATGAGCAAGGTGTTTAAGGATGAGATCTGTGCAGCATGTAAGGATGTGTGTGGAGTGAGGAGAAGAGGGAGGGTAGTGAAAGGTACAGCATGGTGGACAGAAGAGGTAAGAATAGTTGTGGAAGAAAAGAAGAAAGCATATAGAGAGTGGTTGGGTAGTAGAGGGAATGAAGATTTCAAGAGACAGAAACGAGCGAGGTACGTGGAGAGTAAGAGGGTGGTGAAGAGAGTAGTGAAGGAAAGTAAGAGAAGAGTAGATGAGGAATTTGGAAGGTATCTGAGTGTAAAATGGAGGGAGAGTAAGAAACTGTTCTGGAAAGAAGTCAAGAAAGTTAGGGAAGGTAGCAAGGGAAACAGTAAGGGTGTGAAAGATAAGAATGGGAGAATGCTAGCCGAGAAGCAAGAGAGAGTCGAAAGACGGAGGGAGTACTTCATTGAGTTGCTAAATGTAAGGAATGAAGAGCCAGCAAACATAGCTGGATATGGTATGGGAGGGAGAAGAAGAGAAGTAGTGGAGGAGGAGGTGGGGATCAGGAGGTCAGAAGTGTGGGAAGCAATGAAAAGAGTGAAGTTGGGGAAAGCACCAGGAACAGATGGAGTGTGTGGGGAAATGTTGAGGTATGGTGGTGAGATAGTGATAGAATGGGTATGGAAAATGTGCAAACTAGCATGGGAGAAGGGGAGTGCACCCGATGACTGGAAGACTGGCATAATAGTTCCCCTATATAAGGGCAAAGGGGAAAGAGGAGTGTGTGGCAACCACAGAGGAATATGTCTTCTAAGCGTAGTAGGGAAGGTATACAGTAGGGTAGTGATTGAGAGAGTGAGAGTGAGAATGGAGAAATGGATAGGCGACGAGCAGGGAGGTTTTTAGGAAGGGAAGAGGATGTGTAGATCAGATTTTTACCCTGAATTGTGTTGTGGAGAAATATCTGGAGAAGAAACAAAAGGTGCCTTTATGGACTTGGAGAAGGCCTATGACAGAGTGGATAGAGAAGGTTTGTGGAAAGTACTTAGAATATACGGAGTAGAGGGCAAGTTGCTGAAAGCAGTGAAGAGCATGTATGAGGGTGCAAAGGCGGCAGTACGTGTGGAGAGTGAGCAGAGCGAGTTCTTTGACCTGAATGTTGGTTTGAAACAGGGGTGTGTAATGTCCCTGTGGTTGTTTACTGTATATATGGATGGAGTCATGAAAGATATACTATCAAGAGCAGTGGATGTTGGTGTATCGCTGAAAAGGGAGGGAATTGAGTGGAAGCTACCTATACTGCTGTTTGCGGATGATACAGTTCTGATGAGTGAAAATGAATGGAAGTTGCAGGGTCTGGTAAATGAGTTTGGAACAGTGTGCGAAAAACGGAATTTGAAGGTAAATGCGGGGAAGAGCAAGGTTATGGTCTTCGAAAGGGGTGAAGTCACAGAGTGTGAGGTGAAGCTGAACGGTCAGGCTATGGAGATCGTCAACTCTTTTAAGTATCTGGGCAGTGTGTTGAGTAAAGATGGGACTATGGATGAAGAAGTGCTGAAGAGGGTACAACAGGGGAAGAGGGTTGTAGGAACTCTAAAAGCAGTAACAAGAAATAGGGTGGTCAGTATGGAAGTGAAGAAGTCCTTGCATGACAGTGTGGTAATCCCGACACTGACTTACGGAAGCGAAGCATGGACGTTGGTTGAGAGACTCAGACCAAGAGTGAGAGCAGTGGAAATGAATTACTTAAGGAGTGCGTGCGGAGTTACATGGAGGGATAGACAGACTAATGAGGAAGTAAGAAGGAGGTGTGGTGTGGAGGTAGATGTGCTGGAAAGTGTGAAAAGGAACAACTTGATATGGTTCCGCCATATGGAACGTATGGAAAGCGAGAGAATGACTAAGAGGGTGTACGAGAGCGAGGTGGAGGGACAGAGAGGGAGAGGTAGACCGAATGAGAGGTAGAAGGATGGAGTGAGGAAGTACATGAACGAAGGCGGTGCTGGTTGGGGGGAGGGGCGTCGACTGACTAGGGACAGAGGTGCATGGGGCGGTTCGTTAGTGGCCACCCCTTCGGGGATCACGGTGTCAGGCAATAGATAGATAGATAGATGAATATTCCCATATTCAAAATATGCTACAGGGGGGTAATGCCTCGTGAGTTAATTGCTCAGTAGGTGGCGTTCTGAGAGTGAGGGTCCGAATCTGGGGAGTGAGACGGTGAAGTGCAGAGGCGAAGCAGCTTCAGAGATGGAGTTGGGTTCGAGCCGTGAATAGGTGCTTCACATGTCTCATCCCCTAGACTGGAACAAGACCTCAGAGGCTTCACTGTGTTCAGCGGTAGAGTGTGCAGGCTTTCAGCCTATGCCCGAGAGGGAGTAGTTGGAATATAGAACAAAAAATAAATATATATATATTGCAAATACCTATAATATTTCATATAACATAAGTTATTCCCAGTGAGCAATTTTAACATTAATTATTTGATCTTATATACTTCGGTACATCAGTAGCATATCTATATGACTGATTCTTCTGTAACACTCACAATATATATTAGGATATTGTGAGGATATGTTAATCAGTATAAAAGCAAAATAAATGGGTTCATAAATGCTGAATGCCTCTGTAAAACACAAAATGTTGGTTGGCCAGTCTCTTTATAACTATAGGATCTCATACATACAGCCTGGCGCTAAATTTATCTTCTCTGTGAGTCGTATCTTTATGCCTGCCAATTTGCAGTTTACTATACCCTGTTCCAAATAAGTATGCCAAAACTCTTGAACATTAACCTGTATAATTCACAAACGACTAGAGTAATGGAGCTAATATTTTTACCATTTGCGAAGGGTCAGCCAGGGTAAAGGTATGCAAATGTACAGCCCATTTGCTGGAGGCCTTTTTGAGTTACAGGTTAGAGCTCACGATTTCTGGCCAACCTATTTGGAACAGAGTATACCTGAACACATACGGCGATGAATCGATATAGTCTATCCATACGTAACCTCTGATCCCGATGAACAGGAAAAACAAAGAATCGAAGATCCATAGGGTTCCATCTGCCACAGCTGGTAAAATAGGTACAGTTGGCCAAAGAAGTCGTGTCTCCGCTGTCATTACGTTTTGCTCGCTGTGTGTTATATTAATGTCTGTCAGATGTTGAATAGTGTGGATAAGTTTTATTTTTATTTTTATTTTTTCTATATTCCAACTACTCCCTCTCGAGCATAGGCTGAGAGCCTTTTCATTCCACCGCTCAACACGGTAAAGCCCGTGAGGTCTCGTTCCAGTCTGGGGAGTGAGACATGTGAAGCATCCATTCATGGCTCGAAGCAGCTACATCTCTGAAGCCGCTAATTGCTTCGTTCAAGTGGTTAACTGTCTCACCCTCCAGACTCAAACCCTCACTCTCAGAATGCCACCTATTGAGCAGTGAACTCACTAGGCATTGACCCCCTGTAGCATATTTTGAATATGGGAATATTCATACAGTGCTATTTAATCTGGGACAATGATTTTTTTTTTTTTTGGGGGGGGGGCATTTCGGTGGGTTTTGTGGTAATGCACTGATACTAGGTACAACACAAATTCAATCCCAATAATATCTTCTCATTGACATATCGGGATTTGAACCCGGTCCATTGGATTACCAATCCAGTGGCAAGACCACACCTCCCCGGAATATGTGTAGGAATATGTTTGTATATCTCATTCGAAACGAAAAAATCAAGTTGTAGATGTTGCTGATACCAATTATTGATAAAAATATACTTTGTGCCGAGACATAACTTATTAGGCCGACTGTACGATAGCTTATAAGTGACATATACAAAAGAAAACTATGTGAAAAGACGAATACGATAATAAGGACAGGACTATATATCCCATTCATTATAGATAGGCCAGAAATCGTGACCCCTAACCTCTGTAACTAAAAAAGGGCCAGAGCAAATGGGATGTACATTTCCACACCTATTCCCTAGCTAACTCTTCCCAAACGGTAGACATATTAGCTCGATTATTCTTGTCGTATTGGAATACTAGATATTATTGGTCAACATTTGTTGCCTATTTATAATGAAAAAGTTATGTACAATAATAAGGACAAGAATATAAACGCAAGGTCAGGTGAAGGTATTAAGGGATAAGCCTTTACAACGGCACCTCGTAGCTACTTTCTACTTTCCTATTTTCTGAAGAGTCTATAGAGGGGAGAATGGGTGTTGGAGAGAGAGGAAGCTGTTGGAGTGGCTTTGTTGTGTGTGTTATTAGTCTGTATTATAAAATATGACTGGATATCATGAACGTTGTGAAGATAACCATAATATACAGACTTAAGGTAGTGTCACACAAGCGCATTTTCCGGCAATTTTCGATGAGCAAGTTTTTTCTCGTACAATTTTGGGTCTTGTTTCCATTATAATCGGAAACTAGATCGAAGGTAGATTATGTTAGGTAGTTGAATTTTTATGGAACTTAAGCTGCCAGACCACAATTGCCCGTAAAAATTGACGGAAAAATAGCTTGTGTGACACAGGCTTAACTGAACACACATAGACTAAATGGAAGTCCGAACTCAAATTTTATATCAGATCAACATTGGTAAATACCTTACAGATATGTACACTCTACGACATTAATCATGGCCTTAAATTTTCGAAGGTATCCCGAATTAAAGGGGTAGTACTCGCTTTTTATGGATCTCCTTCTCCCTCATGTTTAGCATATTAGTGTTGAAGTTTTAAAACGTTCGTTCCGTTAGTTTGGCGATTTTGAGACCTTTCACCTCATTTTTTGTTTAAATATTAAAACTGTTCCTGCCCTTTCGATGTCAATTTTTTCCTGGCGAGCGAAAGCGAGCCTCTAATTTTAGAAGGAACCTGCCTACGGCCGGAACATTTTCTACCGAAAATGTTTCAAACAAATCTTTAAAGGGAGTCTAGGAGATGTTTTTCTAGGGTTGATGGAGGTCTAGCGAGGAAACTCAAAAATAAATTAACAAATAAACATATAGACCAAAAACCAAACACTACCCCCTTAAATTAATCTTCTCATAAATTATATTAATATTTGCATTTCGGAGGTTCTTGTTTAGCGGCTGTTTGAGGGTTTATGTTGGGCTAGGATTTCTGTCTTAAGGGGACATTGGCTGCTTTTTTGCCCAATTAATTCACTTATTTATCTATTTTATAGTTCCCTCGCTAGACATCCCTCAAATTTAGAAAAACATCCCCTAGACCCCCTCTCAAGATAAATTTGTACATTTTTCGGTAGAAAAATGTTCCGGCTGAAGGCCGGTTCCACTTATAATTACAGGCTCGCTATCGCTCGCCAGGAAAACATCGAAACCTAAATAGCACGATAGGTCTTAAAATTGACGAACAAAATTGACGAAATGGGGTGCAAAGAGGTAAAATCATCAAACTAATGGGCCAAACGTCTTATAATCTCAAAACCAATGGGGCAAAACATGAGGGAGAAGGGGGCCACAAAAACCAGCCCATCCCCCCGTAAGTCTCTACAGTGTGAGTGCCATGCTGACAAAATAATGACAAAAGCAGTTCTCAAACAAGTGGTTATTTTTTAGTTCTCAAAGTGTGGGCGTAAATTGTTTAAGGGGGTACTACTCGCCTTTTCTGGACCCCCTTCTCCCTCATGTTTAGCATATTAGTTTTGAGGTTTTAAGACATTCGTTTTGTTAGTTTGGCGATTTTGAGACCTTTTGCCTCATTTGTTTTCAATATTAAAACCTTTCGTACCCTTTAGATGTCGATTTTTTCCTGGCGAGCGATAGCGAGCTTCTAAGTTTAGAAGGAACCGGCCTTCGGCTGGAACATTTTTCTACCGAAAAAATTTACACATTTATCTTGAAAGGGGGTCTGGGGGGGGGGGGGGGGTAAATATATAGACAAAAAAACAAGCACTACCCCCTTAAGCTATCCCGAACTCAAAAATAAATAAATGAAAATAACAGAACTGCATTCTCGTGTCCTGTGTGTGTGGTGGTAAATGTGTAGATCTGTGAATATGTACATAGTGAGAGTACAGTAACAGCATTAGATCCCCGTCCTCTACATCAGCATAGTACTTAATTTAATTGCCAGAGGGGAACGAGTGGGGCCTAGCATATAATGCCTACCACCAGAAACTTTGATGTGCAAAGTAAGCGATATAGACAGTACTGTATGGAGTTATTGTGTAAATCAAGTACTGTGTATCTCACAAATATACCGTACAAGAAATTGCCTACTAAATGTGATATATATGTAAAATATATATATATAGAGAGAGAGAAAGAGAGTGTGTGTTACAAGGAATAGTTAATATCTCAAGAGACGTTGCGGTCCATTCCGAGGAGATACTCGAAGTGGAAGGAGAGAGACTGTTTAGTGCACTACACTCTTTACAGAGTGTTCAAAATACTATCTACCCTCTTTTTGAACTGTTCTACTGAAGAACTATTTACAACTTTGGAGGGAAGTTTGTTCCCGTGCACTCACCAACTCTCTGCAATCTCTCTCTCTCCGCCGCAATGTTGCATCTCTCTCGCTATTCTATCGCTACTATAATAATCAGTGTTCCTCAGAGCTTTCCCAGTGTATACCACCTCCTTTACGTAGGGCACGTGGTACCCGTCTTGCAACTCAATCCCACCCCTACTCTGTGCAACTATCCAACCCAAGAGTGAAACGTTATTCTCAAACTTTCTTCTACTCAACAGCTAAGCTATGGAACTCTCTCCCAGAATCAGTTTTTCCCTCTTCCTATGACTTAAATTGCTTCAAACTCAGTGTGTCCAGGCATTTTGGCTCGAACGTCCCTTGATTTTGGCCCTGTCACTCTTTCAACTATGGGGGAGGCACTCGCTATAGGCAGTGCTGCCTTTTGCTTCCCTCAATCACATAGAATAAACAAAATAAAAAAAGGTAGAACAGGTCTTATATGTGAAAAAGTTTCCACAGATACTAGTGCTGAACCATTTCAATTATAATTTCCAGCCATGGTTGCGCATTGTATTCATATTTAGGCTAAACATTTTGCTATAATCCACACTGTCAAACCCATTAAGTATTTTTAAAACTTCAATGAGCTGACATCGTAGTCTGCGTGTCTCAAACATGAAGAGATCAAGAGCTCTCAACCGGTCCTCATAGCTCATTCTTCTAAGCGATGGAATAACCTATGTAGCCCTAGTTTGTACTCTTTCCTGTTGCTCTATATTTTTCCTGAGTGCTGGAGACCAGAATTGAACAGCAAATTCAAAGAGGCCGTATCAGAGTGTTGTAAAGTGTGAGGACTATTCCTTATTTCTATACTTAATGTTATGTCGGGTTGTAATCCAACTCGCTTCAGTATTGTATCTTTATCAATCCGGGTTTCGGATACTTAGACTTGGAATATGCTCGACAGGAACAAATCTAACTTATTGAATATGGTAAATATTTACTCAATCGGACAACCAACAACACAATAAACACACATTATAGATTACACTCATATTTATTAAATGGACATTTAGTACAAGTTATGGGATATTAACTCCATTAGGGGAGGTGTGGCGGAGTGGTCTTGCCACTGGACTGGTAATCCAATGGACCCAGGTTCGAATCCCAATATGTCAATGGGAAGATATTATTAGGATGGAATTTGTGCTGTACCTAGTATCAGTGCATTACTTTTACTTATATATTTTCTAGATCTCAACTGACGGCGTCTCTAACGTGGATTGACCTCCCAATCTACCAAGATTGGAAGCCAAAGCGTCACATTTTTCCCTTGCCCCTCAACTTTCTCTTCATAATTGCTGAGGGACACAGGGCCCTGGGTGGGGCTATGGTTTCCCGGGCATTTCCGCACCCTCCTCAGCTCCCCGCCATGGAGTGGCTTCGGTCACCCAGGCTTTATTGTGGTCGGCGGGGAGGGTTCTGTGGGGGCGCTCGGTTATGGCCTTGGCCTTGCTCGGGGCCTTGGGGCTGTTCGGCCAGGCAGCTTAGGGAACAACAACAACAACCACAGCACATCAAAATGCCAAAAAATACCCTCATTGTTCCCTGATTAAATAGCATTGTATGAATATTCCCAAATTCAAAAATATGCTACAGGGGGGCAATGTTTAATAAGTTAATTGCTCAATAGGTGGCATTCTGAGAGTGAGGGTCCGAGCCTGGGGGATGAGACTGTGAAGCGCAGAGGCGAAGCGGCTTCAGAGATGGAGTTGCTTCAAGCCGTTAAGCTTCGCATGTCTCACTCCCTAGACTGGAGCAAGACCTCACGGGCCTCACCGAGTTCAGCGGTAGAGTGTAAAGTCTATCAGCCTATGCCCGAGAGGGAGTTGTTGGAATATATAAAAAAAAAATATATATATATATATTATATAAAATAGTAAGTTATTATATAATGTGACTGGAGAGAGTTGAATAAGTTTTACTCCCTGGTGAAATATAGTTTGTCACTTACATGTTAACAGAAGAGAGGAAATACGCAATTAGGGAACATATATACTAACAATCCACATTGACAACAACTGTTCCTTTTACTTATATATTTTCTAAATCTCAAGTGACGGCGTCTCTTCCGTGGATTGACCTCCCAATCTGCCAACCCAGAGGTTGGTAGATTGGAAGCCAAAGCGTCACATTTTCCCTTTGCCCCTCAACTTTTTTTCATAATTGCTGAGGGGCACAGGGCCCTGGGTGGGGCTTTGGTTTCCCGGGTGTTTCTGCGCCCTCCTCGGCTCACCGCCATGGAGTGGCTTCGGTCACCCAGGCTTTATTGTGGTAGGCAGGGAGGGTTCTGTTAGGGCGCTCGGTTGTGGCCTTGGCGTTGCTCGGGGCATTTGGGGCTGTTCGGCCAGGCAGCCTGAGGAAAAACAACAACAACAACAACAACAACACCAACAACAACAACAAACTATGCGGGTTAAGTGTCTAATGTGAGATATAGTGAATACAAGTTCTGGCAACCAAGATGAGGTTGGTAGCTACACGTGGTAGCGCGTGGGGGGGGGGGGGGGGGGGGGCAAACAAAATAGGTTGCGGTCAGGTGTGATTACAAAGGTACCGCTCGTCAGGGTACAGGTGAGATGAACTGAGGTCGCTGTAAATATTATTTTTATTTAATGCAACAGTACATCAAGTTAAGAAGATATGAATTTCTCTTCAAGCTAGGGGGAAAGATAGCATAAATGTGAATCCAACTATTGCGAATAATTTCTCGCACGAGACACAAAAAATAATATTCGATCATAGATGAGGTCAAATTACACGGGTTGAGGAACTCAGATTCACAGTAAATATAGAGACTGAATCGGAATAAAATAAAATATAAATTCAAATAGATTGGAATAAATTAACCAACTACTTAAGAAACGCCAATGAAAGAGCATTGTAATATAGCTTACAAAGAGCTAACTTGAATGGGCGTACACGACAAAGTTGTACTTATGAAATACCATATAGGATGGCATAAAAGGAGATATGAATAGCTTAACTAATTCCTATAAGAACGCAGAACTACTGTTGCGTTGTATTAAAAATGAAACAATGGTTATAATAAATGGATTACTAGAAAAAGTAATAATATAATCAATAGCCAAATATTAGGCGGAATCGAACAAAGACTAAAAAATCTGAATTCCTAGATTGGTGTAAACAAAATGACATGATCCGAATAACGTATATCATTGGATTATTCATAAGAAATAATAGAGATCAGATATCTTGACAAATAAATTAAATCTAACTTCAACGGAAAGGGTTCTTTACTTTCAAGAGGGTGAAAATTAGTACGGTAAGTATTCTCTGACGATAATTACACAGATAACATAATCCTGAAATTGGGTATAGGTTTTAGGTATATTGAATTTAAGAAGAAAAATAGCTCACGTTATTCACTTCACTTCGACTTGGATACACAAAGAAAAATAACATATATGAATAAAATCTGAGAGTAACACGTGTAAGAAAGACTATGTAACGTACGTACAATTAAGGTTCTGAAGGATTAAATACAAATTATCTTAGCAATATCTCGTACTTATTGAATCACTGCACGGATCAAAGTTATATAAATCTTACGCGGGTATTAGAGGGTCAAGATAGATCTTAGGCACAGATCTATAATTAACTATACATCTATAATAGAATACTCGCATATTTTATCTTACCTTCACAACAATTGCCACAACTTAACCCTTAATTGGCGGCGCGCAACTTATGTCGTGTGAAAATAAATATGGATTAAGTGGCGGTTCACAACTTATGTCGTGTGCCATTTTCACCACGTAATGTTGCTGAGAGAGAGAGATGAGTGGTGGGAGGAGCGTAGCAAGCGTATGACTGCTCCAGACCACCGCGGCGGACCTACTGACATGAATCCCACCCTCCCCCACCCTCTCGCACTCGCTACACAGGGAATTATGTAGGGAAAGTACCTAATTACATGGTTTTGCACTCGTGTTGCGCGATCGTTGCAAGAGAACCAGTGGTTGTACAAGAATGGTTGGGGTGTCATTGGAAAGCTCTGTTTATGCCCTTTCAGGGATAGATACTTGTTCTACGCTCTGGGTCTTATTTAGGCATGAACATGATCACGTAAACAACCCTATTTAGGGTAAAAACACCCCGCTGGGCGCTACGGTCAAATACACCAACTAGCCCGCTAAATAAGGGTTAAAACACCCAGACACTCTTAGGGTAAAGGGGTAGAGGTAGCCTTGAGCGAGAATCTGGTCGACGGGGACTCGTGTTTCCGCAGGGCTGGACGTCAAGGGGAACTGCCTATCGTGGTACGGCAGGGCTGGACGCCAAAGGGAACTGCCTCTTTCCCAGGTACAGGGGAAGGTGATTCCGGAATGGACGTCGGATGAAGCAAGTGTGCTAGATTGTTTTTACCCGCTACCGACTTTACCAGGAGAGAGATACAATAGGAGTAGCTTAACTTCCTTCAGCTATAGTTAGGCTATATTTGGTTATTTTGAGGGTTCAATTTGGTACAGTATATTTCAATTTCATAGGGACATGTGGATATCGTTGTTTTGGCTATGGTGAAGGTAATTCTTAATCTAAAACTACATGGTAGTTACTTATTTATACATATGGAGATTCTTAATCACTTGATATTGGCCCCTTATTTTTAAAGGGCATTATGGTGACGTAATAGATGATTTCCGGTCTATCATGGTATCTGGTTTTTCTTACTCTGCAGGCCATAGGTCTCTTCCTGGTCACTTCTTCTGCATTATTTCCAGTCTTCTCGGGGGGTACTGAGATTCCCACTTGTACCGATATTGGGAAGGTTCTTGGTGCTCAACTTGCATAAATTTATTCACTGTACTGCAAGTCAGGCTGGAACCGATGGTATGCCTCGGGCAGAGGTTCCGGCCTCTGCCATTAGGGGAGCTGAGGCCCCTGTGAGTGCCTGTGAGTGGCCAGGGCTCGAATTCCTTTCTCGGGAAGACTGACCTATTTCCCCGGAATTTAGAGCATGGGCAGATCCGGGAATAAGGGTAGATTGGCTTATCCCAGCAGGAGTTAAAGCCTGGGAAGCTAGTCGGGTCTTGTGTTTTCTTATTTTCTCCTGTCGTTGTCTTCTCCAATTCCTCCTGCTGTCCTGGATGGCTGCTATTCGGAAGTTGGTCGGGGGGGGGGAGCTGCTCAACCCCGTTATTTCACTTAAATTGCCTCTTAATATAGCCCAATAATTTTGAGCTTTCTTCTCTACTTCAATGCACTGCTTGGAAAACTTTAGGTCACTGCTAATCAGAACACCCAAATCCTTTTCCAAGTCAGTTACTTCCAGAGGTATTCCCAATAGTGAATAGCCTGAATTGGGGTTTCCTTGGCCGATATGCATCACCTTGCACTTTTCCAAGTTTAGAGGCATCTGCCATGTCTCCGACCATTCACCCAGTCTGTTGAGGTCCATCCTGAGCTGTTCAACCCCTTTAGGGTCTTTCACATTCATTCCAAGCTTATGTCATCTACATTCTGCAAACTTGGAGATCACACTCAACATACTAATATCGATGTCATTGACATATATGATAAACAGAAGTGGGCAAGGACAGATCCCTGTGGAACTTCAGAAGTGAATGGAGTCCACTCAGAAGAAACACCATTGATTACCACTCGTTGTTGTCTACCTGTTAGCCAACTTTCTATCCAATTTGTGACCTCTGTATTAATACCTAGCGCACTCACTTTTGACATTAGCCTGCAATGAGGTGCTTTGTCAAAAGCTTTTTGAAAATCTAAGTAAAGGATGTCTATGGCTCTACTTTCGTCATACTCACTCAGCATATCATGGACAAATTCCAGCAAATTAGTAAGACATGATCGGTGTCGCCTGAATCAATGTTGGGAATCTGTAATTAAATTGTGGATTTCTAGGTAGTAAACTATCTTGTCTACTAGTATCCCTTCTAAGAGTTTTACTATGATAGAAGTCAAGCTAATTGGCCGATAATTCTTGGGACACTCGTGATCCCCTTTCTTAAACATTGGGGTCACATTGGCCAGTTTTCAGTCTTCAGGGACCTCTCCATTTTCTAGTGATTTATTGAAGATGTCTGCTAAGAAAGATGCGATTTCATCTCGCACTTCACATACAACTCGAGCAAGAAAGCCATCTGGGCCGGATGACTTGAACCTATTTAACTTATCTATTGTTTTTGCTACATCCACTGGGGTACATCTGATTCTGCTAAAAACTTCACCCTCATGCACTATTCCTGGACTTGGCATGTCACTGGTATTTTCCCTTGTGAATACTGAGGCAAAATAGTCGTTTAGGGATTTAGCTATATCAGTGTCAGAAGTTTGAAGTAGGCTTGTTGGATCCTTTAGAGGTCCAATGCTACTTTTGAATGGCTTCCTGCTGTTCACATAGCTGAAGAACTCTTTAGGACTCTCTTTGCAGAGAGCTGCAACCCTTAGTTCTTCATTCTGCTTTGCATCCTTTATAAGAGATTTCACTATTCTACACATATTTTTGAAGGAATCTAAATAACTTTGGTCTTGACTTCTTTTGGCCTTTCTGCATGCAACCTTTCTCTTTCTAATTGCTGAAGCTATGTCCCATGTGAACCATTTTGGTTGGGTTGAGCCTGATTTGGTAAGTTTAGTAGGAACGATTGCAGCTTGTCGATCCATAAACTGCTGTTTGAATGAACACCAAATCTCATTAACATTCTCACCCTCAAGTCTGATCTGGGATAAGCTTCCCCGAAGGCCTTCAAAATTTGCATGATGGAAATCTAGTTTTGCACTCTGAGGATTGGTGGGTCTGCTGCTAAAGGTACGAAGAGAGAGCCAAAATAGATTGTGGTCACTACTTCCAAGTGATCCCCAACAGATAAGCTGGTCACTCTTTCATCTTCAGTGGTAAACACAAGATCTAGTATATTGTTCCCTCTAGTTGGCTCGCTCACCCACTGGGTCAAAAAGTTATCGTTAGTAAAGTCTACAAGACCTTCAGCATCGGCAGTTCTTGCTTCCCAGTTTACTAGGCAATTGAAGTCACCTAAGATCACACTGGTTTTACCCTCGATAAACGCACTCAGTCTTGTGTACAGAAGAAGTTCATCCTTTTCAACATTTTGATGTGGAGGCCTGTACACCAGAACAATCCTATAGATAGAGTTACCTAGATTGAGGTCTAATCCAAGCAGTTCATGTTCTAACCTGACCTTGCAGTCAATTGGGTTTAGATCATTTCTGATGTACAAAAGAATTCCGCCCCCTTCCTTTATGGTTCGGTCTTTGTGAAACATGCTATATCCAGGAATTTCAAATTCCCAACATAATCTCGGGTATCACTGTGAATCCACGATTCAGTGACAGCCACTACATTGAAGCATTCTGTAGACAAGAATGCCCGAAGTTCGGAGAATTTATTCATAATTGACCTGGCATTAAATAATACTACCATAAGGGGATTAAGTTTTTTTCTTAGAACCCCCTAGCTTACCCTGTTTCCCGAAGAGAAAGGGGTCTCTGGGGGTAGTGCATTTTCGTGCACATTATTTCTCTATCCACTATCAGAGGTGTTTCAATTCCCTATGTTTGGTGAATCCTCACCTGAGGTAGAAGGACCACTATTTAGTGGTTCAGAAATTGGCAACTGAGGTGTCGAGTCGAGAGGGAGTTGCGAGGCATCTCTCAATCTATTGGGGAAGTCTGCCATTTGCTGAGAGGTATTCTTATTCTCAGAGGGACGAACTCCTTCTTTTGTGGGACCTCCTTTTTGAAGTTTGAGATCAACTGCTGGAATCGCTATTTTCCTGTTGGGGGATGCTTTCTACATTTTTGCTTGCCCTCAACAAGCTATAAAGATGGTGATTTAGGAAATCACCAATTTTGATTTTACCGATAGTGCTTAAAGTGCACACTGTCACAGAGGTAGAGGTTGCGCTTCCCATAGGCCTAAAATGGGTCCACAAATCTCACCCCTTTCTGGGTACACAGGTCAGCTAACCTCCAATTTAAGCCTATTGTTTTGCTGGTAGCACAATCCCCTCCATACATCCTGGGCAAAATACCAACTGTCATGCATCTGTCCGTTTTGAGTCGGAGTTCATCAGCCAGAGTCATGACCTCTCCTATTATTGACTCTGTGTTACCGACTATATTTCTTTTTGGGAAACAGGTCATTACCACTGACCTGGGCTGTTCTTGCCATCCCCTTTGTCTTGGACCAGACTTTTCCACTTCCTTTGTGATCTGGGAAGTCCTTGCACCTGCGAGGCTCTACACCTTTCTCGCATCTCGGCGAAACTTAACAAAGTGAGACTCTTGGCCTTTAACCTGAGAATCCCCAATCAAAATTGTTTTTGTCTCTTTCTCACTAACGAGACCAAACCTGCTTGACATGTTAACTTTGGTCCCTTTATTGTTTGAATGATTCATAGTAAGTTTAACATTTCACTGCCCACTCTGCACTTGACGATCCTTTTGTCCTTTTGATCCTTTTGCTAATGATAGATTAAAATCTTCACAAAATGACGAAGAACGGGTGAAATTTGTAGAGCTACGACGCAAAGCCAAAAAGCTAATTAAGCAAAGTAAAAAGACCTTAGAGTTACATATTGCGAATGAAAGTAAAACAAACCCGAAATAATTCTATAGTTATATCAGAAAGAAAAAGGTAGTTACTTCAACTGTTGGACCGTTAGTCGATGAAAATGGAGAATACACCAAAGACGAAGTACAAATGAGTAATGCCCTGAATACCTTTTTTGCATCACTTTTTACAACAGAAGACCTCAGTGATATCCCTACACCATCGCCGATTCAGATTGATAATTCAGATGTTTTAAGCAATATCACCGTTACAGAGAGAGAAGTATTGAATTGTTTAGATATAACTCAAGGTAAATAAAACGCCTGGACCTGATACAATCTCGCCTAGAGTTCTAAAGGAAGCTAAGGATGAGCTCTCCAAACCACTGACATTACTATTCAATAAATCCTTGCAGTCTGGAACTATGCCTGATCAGTGGAAGCTAGCCAACGTAACACCGATATTCAAAAAAGGCAGCAAATCCCTACCCAGTAACTATCGTCCAATTAGCTTAACCTCAGTTGTATGTGAAATGCTAGAAACGGTCATACGAGACAGACTCGTAAATCACTTAGAGGAAAATAACATACTTAAAGATACTCAACACGGCTTTCGTAAAAAACGTTCCTGTTTAACAAACCTCTTAGACTTCTTCCACGATATCCTCAACCTCTACGATGAGAGTAAAGCTGTAGATATTATATGCCTTGATTTTCAAAAGGCCTTTGACAAAGTTCCCCACAAACGTTTACTGCTAAAACTAAAAGCGCATGGAATACAAGACGGTGTGTTGAAATGCATAGAAAATTGGCTCAGCGACAGAAAGCAAAGAGTAGTCATAAACGGTAAGGCATCTAAATGGACCAATGTAAGTAGCGGGGTACCCCAGGGATCGGTACTAGGACCAATTCTCTTTCTAATTTACATCAACGACATAGATGAGGGTCTCACCTGCACAATCTCAAAATTTGCTGACGATACAAAAATTGCAAATAGCGTACTCTCAAAAGAACAAGTTGACGATATGCAACACAATCTAGATAAATTGTCATGTTGGGCCCAAATTTGGCAAATGAGTTTCAATGCAGATACATGTAAAGTACTACATATCGGATACCTAAATGAGAAAGCAAACTATTCGATGAATGGCACTCAGCTTAAGAATGTAAACAGAGAAACCGATCTGGGAGTAACAATATCGAGTAACCTAAAACCGAGTCAACAATGTTCAGATGTTGTTAAGAAGGCAAACAAAATAATTGGCTTTATAGGCAGGTCATTTAAGCATAAATCCAAAGACGTTATCCTAACCCTTTACAATTCCTTAGTCCGCCCTCTTCTGGAATACTGCGTTCAATCCTGGTGCACTTATTACCAAAAAGATATAAACAAGCTAGAACGAGTTCAACGTAGAGTTACCAAAATGATACCTAGCCTAAAGAACAAACCATACGAAGAGCGTCTTAGAGAATTAAATCTATTTCCTTTAACCCAGCGCAGATTAAGAGGTGACTTAATTCAAGTGTTCAAAATCATCAAAGGCATCGACAATATGAACTGTAGTAAGTACTTCACTATCGACCAATCTAATTACACGCGGGGAAACGGTTGCAAAATTATTGGTAAATCTTTTAACTCACACGAATCTAAGAATTTCTTCTTCAATCGAGTTGTCAACTTGTGGAATGGGCTTCCCCGAAACGTTATAGACTGCATCACCGTTGATTCATTTAAACTCCGCCTAGACAAATATCTCGCATCAAACCCGCGACTGACTGCGTTTGTAAATGAATAACTTTATTTTATCCCCCCCTCAGTTACTAACCCATCTGTCCCCTACTAACTTCCTAATCCTGCAACGGACATTAGTTCCAGGGCAGTAATTCCCTTTCCAATGTTTCCTTACCCACTCTAAACCACTGTTTGGACACTTGATCCTCAGTGTTTTGGAGGACAAGCAACCTAGAAGGGTCACTATATCTGTTGTTGCTTGATTTCCTTTGTACTCCTTTGTACTCCTGTTCTGTGAGGAATTAGGGAAGTCATACTGACTTTTGGCATGGTCTAGAAGACTGAATCTATTTGAGGTGTTAACCTCATATTCCTGTCTGGTATATTTTTTCTTTTTGTGTTTGGCCTCTCTCCAAGCATAGCGAGGGTCACTAGCACTAGCTGTAAGCTGGAATCGCAGCCTCTTCTGTAGTTGCTGCTTCAATTGGTGCCTCCTTGAATGGCACTGCATTCTTATTTTGCTTAATTGCACTTGCATAACCTGTGCTGGTGTTTGAAGGAATGGCTGCCACTCTCTCAATAGCTTCAGTTATAAGGCTATCTATTACCTTTTTCAACTCTATTTTTTTCCTTCAGAAACTTCGTTCTTTAGAATTGTATTTTCTGTGTCTCTTTACTTAATTGTTCCTTAATCCCACCTACCTCCTTCATGAGTTTGCCTTCGATCTCACAAAAGAGACAGAGACTATCATGGTGGATGCTGGCATATACACCTTCTTTGAAGTCGATGCACCACTTTAGCTTCTTGCACTTAGCGCAAGTTGCTTTGAGTTTTGTAGTACTAGTAGCTGACATGGTTTTTAATTTGTTGTTGTTGTTGTTGTTGTTGTTCCCTAAGCTGCCTGGCCGAACAGCCCGAGTCCCTGAGAAAGGCCATGGCCACGACCGGCTTTCCACAGAGCTCTCATTGAGTGTATTGTGTGTTGGCGTAAGTGGTTGTGTGAAATGCAGTCTTCTATGATGTGTTTAATGGTATTAATTTGTTCTAACAGAGAGTGAGAGAAAAGAGAGAGAGAGAGAGAGTGTGTGTTTGAATGAGAGAGTGAGTGAGAGAGTGTGTCTGTGAGAGAGTACAAAGGAGTACAAAGTAAATCAAGCAACAACAGGTCTAGTGACCCCTCTAGGCTGCTTGTCCTCCAAAACACTGCAGATCAAGTGTCCAAACAGTGGTTTAGAGTAGGTAAGGGAAAATTGGAAAGGAAACCACTGCCCTGGAACTAATGTCCGTGGCAAGACTAGGAAGTTAGTAGGGGACAGATGGTTAGTAACATAACAAAGTTATAGGATCTTTCGTATATCTGGGAAAAAAGAGAGGAAGGTCTTACCAATATATAAACGCAATAATCCTTTGATGAAACTGAGGGGGAAATAAAATAAAGTTATTCATTTACAAACGCAGTCAGTCGCGGGGCTGATGCAAGATATTTGTCTAGGCGAAGATTAAAAGAATCAACAGTGCTGCAGTCTATAACGTCTCGGGGAAGCCCATTCCACAAGTTGACAACTCGATTGAAGAAGAAATTCTTAGATTCGTGCGAGTTAAAATATTTACCAATAAATTTTGCAACCGTTTGCACGCGGAGAGAGAGAGAGAGAGAGAGAGAGAGAGAGAGAGAGAGAGAGTGTGTGTGTGTGTGTGAGAGAGAGAGTGAGTGTGTAAAAGTGAGTAAATGAGTGAGTCTGTGTTCGTGTGAAAGTGAGTGTGTGTGTGAGAGAGAGACAGAAAAAGAGTGGGTGGGTGCGTGGGTGGGTGGGTGGTTGGGGGGGGGGGGGGAGGCACGTCTCCACAAACTTTATCAATAACCATACAAACCGTCACATCTGGGTTGCAAATAATAAAAAACTCTCCCCCCTGTTGAGGCCACCGAGAGTACCAGGCCGCGTCGACCATACTGTGACGTCAGCAAGGTGGTGCGACATTCACGCACGGCTCTGTCTCCCAAGTCTATAATTACTCTCTCTTTTATATTTTATCAGTTTAGTTTTAAATTAAAGTACACATAAAACTATATTTATCTTTTACTGTGTACGCAAAATAATATTATTATATATTATTATGCCGATATTATAACAACATACTTTGGTATTTACTACAAATTACACTCATACCTTGAAAAAGTATTTGTACAAGATGAAAACGTATTACAAGTATATCACTATTACTTGTTTCCTATTGTAAAATATAATACAAAATGCTATTATACATTACTATATTTTATACACAGCCAATAAAGAGAGCCTTACTGGAGAGCCAATATAAGCGACATCCACTATTATTCGTGAAAAAATACATATACTGTAAGTAACTAACTAAATGTATTACTATATAAATTAATATAAACATATAATTAATGTAACACACACAAACACACATATATAGGAATGACCTTTGCACTAGGCCTAATCCAATCTCCGTTCCGGGATTATACCTTTTAAATCCAATTCCCTTACTTAACCACACCTGCAGACACACTCACCTTTACAATCACAATCACACACACACACCTGCAGTCACACACACACACACACACACACAATACAATAATTATACAATACAGTACACATAGTCTATTTGTCTAGGGTTTGAAGCTTTCTCTTCATGCCTACATTCTTATTAGCTCTGGTACCTGCTGGGACGTTATTTTCTTTAGCACAGTAATTATTTAATATTGCATTTGTAGAAGCATATACTACCATACTTTCTAGTTTGTCGGTGTTATGACCATTTTCACACATATCATTAGGGAATAGGATATCAACATCTGCTACCCTTTTGGTAAGGGTAGAAGTGAGGAACTGCTGCAGCAGTATCGGGATGTGTTAGATAAAGTTAGGATGAAGGGAGGGATCCCTGTAGTACATTGTATCCTACCCAGAAGAGGAGTTCCCAAGGAATGGACATCCAGGGCGATTGGTGTCAATTGCCGTTTGGAGAAATATTGCAAAGAAAAAGCAATACCATTCATTGATAACTGGGATAGTTTCTATGGGAGAGATGGCATGTACGCAAGGGATGGGGTTCATCTTTCACGGTTAGGGGTTTCTACATTAGCTAGTTCTTTAGATAGGGTGGTTGTGGGGTTTTGAACAGAAATATTGAGAGTGTAAATGAGAGGTTAAATGGAACAATTTTAGCATCAGGCGAAAGCGATAAGGATATTCAGTCTCATGCTAAAAATGATGACTATAATGCAAATGATAGTAGTGATGGTGCAACGGAAGATGGAAATGTCGCTAAAAACAAAGGTAAATTAGGTATAAAGAAAAGAAGTAAATTGAGAGTATATTACACAAACTGTAGGAGTCTATGTAACAAAATGAAACGAACTTAGAGCCCTTGTTAGCAAAGAAAATATAGACATAATAGCGCTAACTGAAACGTGGATTAATACAGAAACCAGGCATTTGTAGCAGAATTTGATATACCAGGATATAGTTTGTTTAAATATGACCGAACAAGTAAGAGGGGTGGCGGTATAGCAGTGTTTGTCAGGAGTACATTAAAAAGCTGTATTAAATCAGGTATTAGACTAAATAACGATAATGAAAGTGTTTGGGTAGAGGTTAACGAAGGTAGTGAGACCATAGTTATTGGAGTTATGTATAGACCGCCAAATATGAGTAGAAATGACGGAACGTCATTATGGGAGGAAATTAAAATGGCATCAAGGTTTAGCAATGTGTGCATTATGGGGGATTTTAATTTTCCGTATATAGATTGGCAGCATCAAATAGGAGACTCTGATTCTGAGGAGTTTATAGAGGTAGTACAAGATAGTTTTTTATTTCAATTCATAGATACGCCGACTAGAGGTAATAATATTCTCGATTTAGTTTTCAGTAACAATGAACATATGGTAAATAATGAAGAGATAGGGGACCACCTAGGAAATAGTGACCACAATTCTATGTATTTTAATATACAATGGAAAGGTAATACCAGAGAGAATACAACATTAATACCTGACTTTAGAAAAGCCAATTATGGTGGGTTAAGAAGAGCCCTATTAGCGGACCCTATGGTCAAAAAAATAAATTGATCCAGGTGTCCAAATGAGTGTACCCCTTCTCAGGCACCTGTCATCTTAAGTCAGGAAGAGACGTCAACCTTGGTAGATACATACGATAATTTTATCAAGTCAGTATTCAATGCACAAAATAAATACATCCCCAAAATAAAATTTAGATCAACACAGAACCAACCCGAATGGATGAATAATAGACTATTAGATCTTCTAGGACAAAAGAGAGGAATATATAGAAAAATTATAAAAGGCGAAATTCACCTACTTGCTTACTATCAGAATCTATCAAGACAGGTAAAAAAGGATATTAGGAAAGAAAAAATAAATTATGAAATTAAGGTTGCCAATGACTCAAAAAATAATCCTAAAGCTTTTTACCAACTATATAAATCCAAGGTTAGAGATGTAATTGGTCCCCTTAAAACTTCGATAGGAGAAATGACAATAATTTAGAAATGTGCAGTACATTAAATAGTCAATTTCTTTCCGTTTTCACTAATGAAAATTTGGCACAGTTTCCAGACGTCCGTAAGGTATATAGCGATAGTATAGAAAATAGGTTAAGTACGGTTACTATAAGTAGAAATGATGTGCTTAAGGAAATTGACAGACTGAAACCTCATAAATCGCCTGGTCCTGATGAGGTATATGCTAGAGTATTAAAAGAATGTAGGGATGAGTTAAGTTACCCATTAACATTTTTATTTAACAAGTCATTGGAAACAGGTATAGTTCCAGAAGCTTGGAAGCTTGCAAACGTAGTTCCGATCTTCAAAAAAGGTGACAAATCAATAGCATCCAATTACCGTCCCATTAGTCTTACATCAATCATAGGAAAGCTACTAGAGTCAATTATTGCTAGTAAAATTAGAAACCACTTAGATACATTTAATTTAATAAATTCTTCTCAGCATGGATTCACTCAGGGACGTTCTTGCCTTACTAATTTGCTTAGCTTTTTCTCAGAGGTATATGAAGCAGTAGATAATGACAAGTCATATGATATAATATATTTAGATTTCAGTAAAGCTTTCGACAGAGTCCCCCATGAGAGATTTATGAGAAAGGTTGAGGCCCATGGAATAGGTGGGGCGTTGTTGGGATGGATTAGGTCATGGCTAATTGGTAGGAAGCAGAGAGTCAGCATAAATGGTACGAAGTCAGAATGGGGAGCAGTCAAAAGTGGTGTCCCCCAGGGATCTGTATTAGGTCCTCTGTTGTTTATTATATACATAAATGACCTTGATTTAGGTATAACTAGTAGGATAAGTAAATTTGCAGACGATACCAATATGGGGAGAACAATTGATTCAGATAGAGATATAGAGTGCCTCCAAAGGGATCTAGATACCTTACACGAATGGTCAGTAAATTGGCAGATGAAGTTTAACATTGACAAATGCAAGGTATTAAAGATAGGGAAGATGCATACAAATGTTAAATATAAACTAGCTAATGTGGAATTAGAAAACTCGAATTGTGAGAAAGATCTAGGTGTGTTTGTTAGCAATGATTTGAAGCCTAGACAACAGTGTATAAGCGTTCGAAACAAAGCAAACAGGATTCTCGGGTTCATTTCAAGGAGTGTGAGTAACAGAACTGCTGATGTTATCTTAAAACTTTACTTGTCATTAGTGAGACCCCATATGGATTATGCTGTTCAATTTTGGTGTCCTTATTACAGAATGGACATAGATTCATTGGAGAGAGTACAACGTAGAATGACAAAAATGATCCATAATATTAGAAATCTTCCGTATAAAGAAAGGTTGAAGAAATTAGGCTTACATTCGTTAGAGAGACGCAGAGTTAGAGGGGATATGATAGAGGTGTTCAAGTGGGTTAGTGGGATAAACAAAGGGGACATGACAAATGTACTAAAGCTCAGTGATAGCGAAAGAACTCGTACCAATGGTTTCAAATTAGATAAATTTCGTTTCAGAAAAGATATAGGCAAATATTGGTTTGGTAACAGAGTTGTAGATGGGTGGAATGGACTACCAAGTGCTATAGTGGGATTAAAAACGATAGGGAGCTTTAAGATAAAATTGGATAAGCATATGAACGAGAAGGGTTGGGTGTGAAGGGGGATCAGCAGGGTTGGGCCAATCAGCGCTCTGCAGACCCCCGTAATCCTGCGTTAATCTCTAACCGTTTTGGTAAGATGATCCTCAGGGTATTAGAGTGTTGAGCCTATAATTGGGCTTTGAAATTGGGGTTGTGTGGGACAGGGATCTGCCTTGCTTAGGCCAATCGGCTTTCTGCAGACTCCCATTTTCTTATGTTCTTATGTAACTGTGAGCTGTGTTGCTATATTTATTTGGCTAGTAGCATTTCGAGAGGCAGGAAGTTGAACAAGTTTGTTAATAACAATATAGTTTTACATGACCATGTTGGCTGTCACACTATCTGGGTAAATAAGAGAACCTCTGCTAATTCCAGCAATGTAACTTAAATTTTCAGGGATGTCTTCACCACTATCTGAACACGTATTAATTTCTTTATATGCATTACATTTAATTTTCTTTATCACAGAGTAACAGCAATAGCCAGCTATAATAATAAAATAATAATAATAATATTTATTCAGTTAGCAATTTACAGAGTTGGTACCACATAGCATGTTACAAATATGACATGTAACAGCTTTGCATAATTCCAACTAAGGATAGCCCAATAAGGCCGTTAGGCGTATTTCCATTGGGGTCCTTGTGGGATTAGGTTAGCTGGGGAAAAGGGGAGGATAAAAGGAATAGATACTTTAGAGAAAGTATTTCTAGGGGGTTATTTTAAGATACCTTACATCCTATGGTAAATATCAGTAATCCGTAATCAGTAATCATTTCAGTTTGTTTTGCCTATCTCTTATGTCGTATTTAGTAGTAGACATAAGCTTGGTGCTCCCTTCTCGCAGCTGTCCTGTTCAGGTGTTCCTTCAGGCTACGTCTGAAGGAATACAGTGTTCTCTTTTCACGGACTGACTGGGGTAGGTCGTTCCAGTCTCTGATGGCAGTGAAGAAGAATGTTTGCTTACCCTGTCCTTGGATTCTCGGGACCTTAAAAGTAAACATCCTGTTTCTTGTATTATGTCCACTCCTCTCATTTGCTTTAACAAAATCACTCTTAAGATACTCTGGAGCTCTGTCATAGAACATTTTGAAGGCATTAGTGAGCCTGATTTGTTTGGCCCTGTCAGATATATTGAGCATACCTAGTGACTGAAGTTGTTCCTGGCCAACATGTGATCTGGGTCCTAGGTTCAGCATGAACCTAACCATTTTATTTTGAGTGACCTGAAGTTTGTGCTGTGCTGATTTAGATGATGCAGAGTACCAGGATGACACAGAATAGTCAAAATGACATTGAACAAGCACTTGGCAAAGGGTCTTTTTGGCCGCCGCTGGCAAGCATCCCACCTGTCTATACAGGTATTTTATACGTGCTCTACACTTACACAGGATAGATTCCAAAATTGTTTCACCTGACAAACTCGAGTCCAGTTTTAGTCCGAGATATTTAACTTGTGACACTGTTGTTATAGGAATATCATTACAGTTGACCGAGAAGCCCACAATGTCTTTCAGTTTGCGTTTTGTCCCACATAAGATGGCTTTCCATCTTGCCCAGGTGAAGAGATAGTCTATTGTCCACTAACCATTCACTACATGATTCTAGTTCTTTGGAAAGTGAAGCGGCAATACTTATTGGGTCTTTTCCTGAAACCACAAGCACGCTGTCGTCAGCATACAGTAATAATTTACACGAGACGCTCAGTTCCATGTCGTTCACATAACAGAGAAAGAGTAAGGGACCAAGGATGCTTCCCTGCGGTACCCCACAGTTAATTGGCATAGGATCAGATATATTATCATCAATTTTGACTCTTTGTGTTCTACCACAAAGATAAGATTTAAACCAGTTCACAGACCCAATGCCCATTGCTTGTAGTTTATTACATAGGATATCATGGTCTACTGTGTCAAACGCTTTTTGTAGATCAAGAAGAACCATACCGGTGTAGTTACCTTTAGACATTTCTTTACGAATGTGATCTGTTAAGTGGATGAGACAGGAGTTAGTCGAGTATATGCATCTGATACCTGATTGAAACTTACAAAATAGATCATTTTCTTTGAGGTAGTGTTCAATTTGGGTGTATACCGCTCTTTCAAAGATTTTAGATACAATACATAATATGCTAACTGGTCTGTAGTTGCCAACTTCTAGTTTATTTCCTTTCTTGAATAGAGGGGTTACAATAGCTTCCTTCCGTTCAGCAGGTACAGTGTTGGTGTTAATTGACAGGTTGATGATGTGGGTTAGGGGACCTGCTATACCAATGGCTCCATCTCGTAGAAATTGGCAGGAATTTTGTCTGGTCCTGTGCTTTTATGTACATTTAGGTTAGAGAGTTCGTCAAAAGTGTATTTTGGTGTAACATTTTGCAATCCAAATGTGTTCGGGTGTATGCCTTTATCTCTGTAGAAATTTCAAAGGGTGGCCGTTGTTGTCGTGTATTTATTGAGAGGTTGCGGTAGGTTCTGTGCAAGTGTGTTTGCTATGGAGGTGAAGAAGGTGTTGAAGTAGGTTGAAATTTGTCGTTTATCGTGGCAAACCTGATCATTAATGTTGAGAGCAATATTAGTGTTAGACGAATCCCTTGCCTTGTTGCTGTAGCCTGTTGTTTTTAGGTGCCTCCATAGTTTCTTTGGGTTATTCTGATATTCCTCTGCCTTATTGTGGAAATAATTAGTTTTCGCTGATTTGATTTTTCTACTTCGTTTATTTCTGGCCCTGTTGAACTCATGTTTCAGACCTTGATCCTGTCTGTGTTTCACTAACCTTTTTAACAGATTGTTTCTGTGTTCCAGATGGTGCAGTATGTCATTGTTGATCCATGGGTCTGACCTTGCTTTAATTCGTATGTCTTTCAGAGGAGCTATTTCGTCTAGGATGTTTGTGATGATGGTTCTGAAGCCAACCCATGCGTCATTAACGTTTGTACTTCCAAACACTGGAGACCAGTCTGTATTCCATTAAAATGTCCAGAAATGTTTCTTTGTTGTAGTTTCTGAGTAACCTTGTTTTGATAACCTTGTGATTCTCTAGGGTAATTTTTGTGGTTTTCCGTGTGCAATATGTGACGAAGTGATCACTTATCCCAGTCTGTATAACCCCTGATTGGGATATATTGTCCTCTCTGTTACAGTTTATGTGGTCTAATATTGTGGCAGTGTTCTCAGAGATACGTGCGGGGCTTGTGATGAGTTGTTTGTGATTGTGCATTGTCAGTATGTGCCTATATTTTCGTACAAGCCTATTATTTCGTTGTTTGTAACACAGGTTAAAATCCCCTAGTATAATGGATTCATTCCGAGGGTCTAGCAATGACAAAGTTCGTTCAAATTTGGTCAAGAATTGTGTGTCGTCTGGTGGCCTATAGCACTCCAAAATTGTGATGGGTCTTGTCCTCGGCATGTGTAGGTCGATCCACAGAGCTTCGTGATTTCTACATGGAGGTCGGTCCTAGTTGTGTGTGTGAGGTTGTTTTTACATACAGACATATTCCTCCCCCTTGCCTATTGCGATCATTCCTAACCATGTTGAAACCTTGAATGTTTATTTCACCATCGTTTATACTTGAAGCCAGCCAGGTTTCTGTGGTTGCAATTATTGAAGCTTTGGCCTTATTAGCTAACAAGTTAATTTCTGACAATTTATGGTACATTGATATGGCGTTAATGTGGATAAGATGGAGCCTTTGTTGGTGAACACTCTGTATTCATCTTTGATTTTGAATGTGTCCTGGCTGGATTCTGAGTTGTTAATACTTGGTTCATTTACATTAATATTCGGTAATGAAAGCAAGGCACACATGTTGCATAGGAATTCTGTTCTTCACTGTTGGTCTTCTTAGAGATGCACTTCATGTGAGCTACAGTTTTACACTTGTGACGTTAACCACTCCGTTAGAACCGCATGGCTTGTCCTACAATGACTCGCTAGGATCGCCAGGGCAGTGGATGGGGCTACAGTTTGTGTATTAGAGTGTGCTTTATTTCATATGAAAGCTTGTGTCATGGGCAGTCCAGAAAGGCTCTTTGTTTCACCCATGTCAAGGCTTATATATTTAATTGTAAAGTATATGTTTATCATTAACTAGTAATGATGGGATCTGGGAGAGAGAGAGAGAGTAGAACAGAGTGAGAGGGAGCGCGTAGTGTTTTTTGTCCCGCTCGATGACGTCACGGCTGGCTGACACCGCGGGGTTGGTGGGAGAGAGGCCCTTACCATGAGAACTGGAGTTGATTGAGTAAATTCTAGTCTGTGTGCCATTGAGAGTAGAGCATGCACGAATGAGGGTTTTTTGCCTATACCATTCTGCACTGTTCTAGTCTCGATTGTTTGTCTTTGAGGTACGCCAGGAGAACGCTTAATACTTCGGTATTAAGGTTTCGCAAGAGAGCTACCCTTCATTATAACGTAATATTTGACGCACAGACTTGAGATTTGCACTAGGCTATGCAGCATGCCATTTGCACCAGTATCTCGTATCATTGACTCTAGCTAGACTTTATCAGTCACAGTAGACATTAAGTATATTAACCTAATTACTCTTTTTATGCATACCCATTTATGATTACACAAGCATTTCGCAGCCTAGTTTGATGTATTGAGACACAAACGACTTAGGCTCTTTTTGTTGATAGGAATACTGCATTGTCGTGGCGATTATTATTATTGTTGTTGTGTTTAGGATATTCTTGGCTCCGACGGCATTATATATATTCTGCCTTTTTGTGTGCATAGCCTGCACGAGGCATTGTTCCGCTGCCTGCCTTTTGGTTCCATTTCCGATACGAGCATCGTTATAGCATCTAACATTTAAAGAAGATTCCTTGTTAGTGTTGAAGGACTTAAGGCACTTTCTTTCATGCAGGAGTGCCTGACATTTATTGATTAAAGTAACGTAAGCTGTAACTTCTCTCTACCACCTTACTTTGCATACCATAACCAAGCACCTTCGGTTATAGGTAGTAATAGGCTGTTTTCACATAACATTAAGCCTAGAGTAGACGCACATTTATTGAGAGTTTGATAGCCTATTATTGCATATAGAACTCTGTAGAGTATTTGTGTTCTTTGTTCACTGGGAATATACTTCAGAGGTTGAAGCTAGCGCTTTCCGTTGTAACATTTATGCCATTACTAGTCCAATGAATAAGAGCCCTGATATATTTGAACCCCAGTCGTAACACACTTAACACAGTTTAGGATCCTTTGTTTTCTTGTTAAGAGTGATTCACATATTTCACAAATGATTTTAGGACCTTTAATAGCTACTTCCCTACATTTATCGCATTCCACTTCTTTACTGCTAGTAACATAAGTACATCGATCGTGTACTGTTTCATTACAACTACTACATTGTGAAGTTGTACTCCTTTTGTTGAATCCAATATCGCACACTATACATATTTTCCTGTTACTGTTCATCGTACGTCTGGCGGTGTGGTGATCAGCTGAGCGCCGTGAGCGGCTGTTACTGGATGCGAGCGCGTGAGATGGGGACAGGTTGTGGCTCCCCCTTGCCCCCCTCCCACCCTACCTGTATTTGTTTGTTTGATGTTGTCCTTGTTCTTGGCCTTTGTTACTGCTTTATTGTTGATATTGTTGCGACTGATCACTTCTTTTTAACTGTTCTGGTTGCATGTTGAGCTACCTGGGTCGCTGATAGTGTTTGGTTGTGTTGTAGTTGGTGTTGTTGATTTGTTGTGCAGCGGCGTCGTGTTGTGGGGGTGGGTGGTTTCTATTGTCTTTCTTGTTCGTTACTGTTACTTCATTGTCGATGTGTTTTGCTAGAGCTTCCTGCTTTTTTGGTGTTCTGGTTGCATGTTGTGTTACTTGGGTCACCGATATCTGTGGTAGTGATACAGTTGAGGGTAATGTTGAGTAGGTAGAGTGTTGGCACTGTGCTGGGCGGTTGCCCTGCGGTCTTGGTTGGGAGTTGAAGCGTGACGGGAGACTGGGGTGCCTGCTTGCCCAGTTGTTATAACAATTTTACTGCTAGGGACTGTTGATATGTCCGGTGTCTGCCTTACTTGTTTGGTGGTGGTTTCTTCAACGTTGAACTAGGGCCGGGGTTGGTCTCTACATCTCCGCAGCTAATTAGTGTGTAGCACAATAGGTGTTGTAGCGAGGTTGTGCCAGAGTACTTGCCAAGCCGCGGCGTCTTCCCGATAAATGAAATAGACCAGGCAGGAATGGTGACAGAAATTTAACTTGTGTGTGATTTCTGTGTGATGAGGTCCCTCAATACTTGTTTAGTGTTGACCTGGTACACTACCTCTGCACCTGTATATCAGCACAGCCCCTCTGGATGTTGAGAAGGATGATACATAGAGAGAGGGCTACGCCCGCACCCCTCGTACCTCCTGACGTACCTCCACCCACTGTCACAATTGGTCCTCATCCCCTTCAGCTTGTTGAGTTCACCAAACTCCTGGGAATCACTGTGGACAACAAGCTGAACTGGAAGAAACATGTAACTACCACAGTCAGGGCCGCCACATACAAGTTGTTTATGTTAAGGCGGTGAGTTCCCTGGGGGCCGCCGGTGAATGAGCTGAAGAGTATATATAACATCTTCATACTCCCTAAGCTCACCTACGCCTCTCCCGCCTGGTCCTCCTCTCTAACCCTGACACAACAACGTCAATTGGAGAGAGTGCAGAGGAGGGCATGCAGGATCATCCTGGGTGGCACATATCCAGGGTACGAGGAAGCTCTCACCACCCTTAGCATACCTGCACTTTCAACCCACCACTACAACACACTCAAACAGTTTGCATCGAAGCTGCTTGTTCACCCACGACACCGCAACTTACTCCCCCCAGACGCCCCTAGACCAACACGTGCAGCTCGTCACTTCAACACACTCCAACCAATAAGGGCAAGAACTGACAGATATAAAAATAGTCCTATCCCAAGCATTGTAAATATTATTAATAATGTGTAATAACGGCCTGTCACACCATATATACACGCCCACCTTTATTAATGTATGCATAAGTGTGTGTGCGTGTGTGCATTAGAATATATGTATGTATTTGCTTGAGTTTGTTTATGTATATATATGTATATGTGTATATATGTATATGTGTATCTATGTATGTACAGTATATGTGTATGTATGTGTGCGTATGTGTATGTATGTATGCGTTATTTATGTATATAGTATGTGTCTATAGTGTATACTGTTTGTGGTTCGAGCCCGGCTGAGAGTATCAGGTGGATAAGAGAAGAGCATATATGCATGTAAATGTGCATATATTTATGTGTATGTCTGTGTGTATGTGCTGTCAATGGTTCGAGCCCGGTTGAGAATATAAGGTATATAATATATATATGTACTGTACGTGTATTTGTATAATCATGTGCACATGTGTATGTAAATATACGTACATATGAGCGAGAACATATTGCTCACTAGCGCAACTTCTTATTATAAATCTATGCATAAGCATTATCTATTATTAAGTGTTCGTGTATCTTCATCCATGTATTTCCACCCTTAACAATAGAATGCCCAGCTTTTCCACATTTCGCCTTCTATCACACACACACACACACACACACACACACACACACGAACAAACACACACACACACACCTACACTAAAGAATGTCCTATATACTATAATTCCCCAAAGCTGTCTCCACTAATTTTTTTTTTTTTTTTTCTCTACCGAGGATTAACCTCCCTTTCTAGGTTTTAGCTGACCCTACCTGTAGACCTGTAGGCCGTTCCCTCTTTACCCTTTTCAACTCCTCACCTGACCCTACCAAAACAGTTTTTGTATGTATGTATGCTTGTGTGCATACGTGAGCGTTTGTGTATACGGGCATGTGCACACTTTCTGCATGTTCTTCTGTTCTTATATATGTATGTATATGTATGCGTATGTATGTGTGTACGTACGTGTATATATGTATGTTCTGTATATGAGTAAGTAAAATAAATGTGTATATGTACTGTATATCACTTACTCTCATGATTAATTTATGATATTTTGTATTTTGCACCTGCATCATTATTGTATTTTTTTTTGTTTTTTTTTTGTAAACTGAGCTTACCATCTTCATATCTGTACATCTCATGTTCATCCACTAAAATTGTAAAATGTGTATTTTCAGCTCATGAGGCTGCCATTCTTTAATAAACCGTTTATTATTATTATTATTATTATTATTATTACACACACACACACACACACACAAGCACTCACTCTCACTCTGTTCTTAACTATCTATAGTATCTATATATTCAACTATATCTATCTATCAATCTATCTATATATCCTCCTTACAAACTTCAACATTCGTATGACATAAACCAAAATTTATTTCCTCATCTGTTTTTACTTCTTCATAGTTAATTTCTTCAAAAATTCCTTAAAATGACCTTCTTGTCGAGTATGGGTAAACATAGTTTTAATATACGCTACTTATAAAGTATATAGAAGGGGGAAATAATTTGGAAACACAGCGCGATCTTCCCCATATCACATCAAATGTATACGGACCTGTGAGGGTACAAAGGAGTACAAAGGAAATGAAACCCTACCTTTGCCTACGTCACAGAATTTAAAGGTCCCATCCGTGCGGCCTGGTACTCTGGTGGCCTCGCCCCTGTCCCCTACACAATAACCATATAAACGGTGGAAAGTTAGTCTTCAATACGGCTTTGATGAAAACACAATATTTGCTCTGACTTGCCAACAACGCTGCCATGTTGGGGGAAAACAAGCAACAACAGGGACAACACACAGAGGGTTTCATAAGGCCCCGTTCATCCAGGAATTTATGACTTTTTGACTCATTCAGTTGACTTTATATTTTGGCGAAAGTTAGCGAGCCAACATTTTTATACCGAAAAATTTACAAAATTAGCTAGCTGTCTAAAATAGAATTGACGTTTTTAGACAGGTATAGCTAAACAAAGCAAAACATAATTAACTCTAATGGCACGAAGTTTGCGAATGATTGAATCTGTATGAACCTGTATAATCCGTACAGCATTTCAATTAAAATATAATAATAATAATAATAATAATAATAATTAAAGTTGCAAGCAACGTTGTCCGCGGTTCGAGCGGTTTTGCAGCAGGGTATTGTGTTGGATACAAATTGTATCACAGATATCAAAAGTTCATTTAACTTATCGGGCATGGAGAAACTACAGAAGGAACAGATTGTGCAAACAATAAGAGCCAGAGAGGGAGTGATTGCCTGTATAAGGGATCTGCCTCTATTCGTTTAGTAACAGAGTTGTAGATATGTGGAATAGGCTACCGAGTGCTATAATGGGATCAAGAACAATAGAGCTTCAACTTGAAATTAGATAGAACGAGATGGGTTGGGTGTGAAAGGGATCTGCCATGTTGGTTAATCGGCTCTCTGCAGACTCCTGTTTTCTTATTTTGTTTATGTTCTCATTTGTGAGAGTGAGAGAGTATGGCAAGAGAGAATAGGATGTCATAAACATAAGGAAGATAGCGATAAATATGAGAGAGAGAGAGCGCGGGATTAGTTGGGTGTGAAAGGGATCTGACATGGACATGTGACATGCGGGTCTGCACAACGGACCGAGGCAGTTAACAAGGGGCGCAACACCCCCCCCCCCCCCCCCCCGAGTCAGTGATGCAACATTTAATAACAAAAGTAAGAGCAATGATACTAATTTTGATCACAAACCAAAAACCGTCCCGTTTAAGAAAGGTCAGGGCCATTCCCCACCTCAGGGGAAGTCCAAGGGTGAAGTAGAGTGTTTTAAGTGTCATAAAAAGGGGCATTTTGCACATTCCTGCCCTAGTAACCAATCTGCAGCAGTCGTGTCTTTGGCTAGCAACATTGGGGTGTCTCTGAGGTCTTCTTCATTTACCCGGGGTGATATGTCAGATGCGGGGGCACAGCCAGTGAAGAAGTTTCCGGAAGGCTCGAAACCTGTCCGCGATGCTTTTTGCGACCATAGAGGGCGTGGCTGCGTGAGTTGGGCTGGTTGCAAGCATGGGTTGGAGTTGTTGCGTGATACAGGTGCATCCCAGATTCTGCTGAAAGTCTTAACAGGCCAACCGATAAACGGGGCATGAGTAGTTGTGGTGCAGGGTATTAATGCTACACGGTCATACCCGTTGGTTCGAGTGGAGCTGGAGGTTGATGGTGTGACACGAGAGATAGATGTCGGAATTGTAGAGAAACTGCCAGTAGAGGGCGTTAACCTTTTTCTCGGCAACGACTTTGCGGTGCCTACTTCTGAGGTTCACCCTTAGTCGTTGCGAGAGGGCGGCTGACGTGAGTAGGGAGGGGCAGGAGATGGTCGAGAGGTGCCATTATCAGCAGATGGCATGCGTAGTCACCCGATCTCGTGCACCAAAGCAGTCACAGCCTATTCCTCAGTCTCCAGACCAGCGGAGGAACGGTCGGAAGAGAAATCTAAAGTTGGGAGAAGTTTTGAGAGTTTTGATCCAGCGGCTCTCCATGGCGACTCAGTATTAGCAACCATTGTTTAGTTCCGGAGTGGGCCCAGAACCTGTCACACTTGGTGAGGAGGTAGGGCGTGAGAAAACTCCGAGACAGCACCGTTACACGCTTAAACAAGATGGGATCGAACAGCCCAGTATCGGGGGAGGCCATAAGTTGCTCCGGGAGCATCTAGATAAATTGGCACCTTCGGATATCTGTCGGCTGCAGCTAGGTGATCCTGAGCTTCAGAAGTGTAGTAACGGTGCAATTGAACTTGAGGAGGACGGGGATGCAAAGCCGGGGGACTTCTTTCGTGTGGAGGGTATTTGTACAGGCGTTTTCTAGATCCTAGACGGAGTTGGGAGGGTGGGTCGAGAGTGGTTGACCAGTTGGTAGTGCATAGTGTGTGCCGTGATAGCCTACTGTGGTTATCACATGATGTACCGTTGGCAGGGCATTTGGGTGTACGTAAGACGGTAGCCGCATTGGCGAAATTGTTTTGGTGGCCAGGTATGAAGGCACATGTGCGCCATGGGTGGCATGTGCAGTACCTGCCAGACAGTAGGTAAACCAAACCAGTGTATTCCCAATGCTCCGTTACACCCTATTCCTGTAATCGGGCCACCATTCAGTAAGGTTATAATCGACATGGTTGGCCCTCTACCCCCTACTAGTGCAGGCAACAAGTACCTCCTCACAATCATGGATGTTGCCACTCGTTATCTGGATGCATACCCCATGCGAAATGGTACTGCTAAGACTGTTGTTCGTCAACTTGCTATTGTACTGTTGCTAGGTACGGGTACCCTCAGGAATTGGCAGTCAGACCAAGGGTCCAGTTTTACTTCTAAAACCTTTTCAACAGACCCCTGCAGCAGCACGGTATCAGTACAGTTTTTTTTGTTTCCTCTTCAGCCTATCACCCAGAGATTCAAGGGGTGTTGGAGAGGTGGCACTTCAACTCTGAAAAAAGCATGTCTGCGTTGTTACTGTGTTGAAAATGGGCCAAGGATTGGGATCTTGGGTTGCCGCTATGTTTTATTCGCCGCTCAGGATTGGTACCTGTTGAAAGCCTCGGGTTTAGTCCCATTGAGTGTAGTCTTCGGACATCAGGTCAGAGGCCCCCTCAACATGGTTAGAGAAATCTGGCCGAGGGGAAACAGCAAAAAACCATGTTCCATGTTAAAGTTATGTCCTCGGAGACGCAGAGAGAGAATGCTGAGGAAGGCCCTAGAGTTGGCAGGTAGGAATTTGGTAGGGTTGCAAGCCACCGGCCATGAAGGGACAGGTACAAAAAAAGATGAGAAGACAAAACTCCGGGAGTTTAAGGTTGGGTGCACGGAGAAGGTTGTTGATTCTGTTACCTCTGCCAACGGTCATCCGTTGTTCTGATAAGTACGCTGAGTCCTTATAAGGTGGTAAAGAAGATCTCTGACCTAGACTACTCTTGCTGGCATACTCCAAGCTAGGCGTAAAAAAGAATCAAGCTGTGCCATGTGAATCTGGTTGAAAGAGTTTGTGAGGCGCCCCTTTGAGCCTCTCGCTGTCCCTGTGTTGACCTGCAGCGGTTATGGAGGAGAAGGAGTGAGGGACAGTGAAGCTCAGGTGGAAGATAACTGGGAGTGTCATGTCTCTGCTGACGCAGTGGGTGCGGGAACTCCAGACGATGTGGCTGACGATGCGCTAGTGCACCTGCCTGAGCAACAGCGTGTAGCCGTGCAGAGCGCCTGTTTGCTTCATACCCCACTGTGTTTGCAGAGCATCCAGGCCTGCACAACTCGAGTGGTGCATGACGTGGACGTGGGATGATCACCCCCCCCCCCCCCCCCCCCCTTTTAAAACCAGTACCCTATAGAATTCCAACCCATTAAACCCCCAGCCCTCAGAGCGGAGTTATCGTATAATGTTAGAACGGGGTTTGATTGAGAAGGGGACAGTTAGGTGGACATCGCCTGTCACTCTGCAGCCCAAGCCTGACGGGAAGGTTCGCTTCTGCCTTGACTTTGGTAGAGTGAACGTGTTGACTCCCACCAATGCTTCTGCCCCTTTCCTCCCCTTGTTGACGCATAGTGTAGCCAAGATTGGTAAGGCATACAGTTTCTCACTAAGGTAGACCTAGTGAAAGGCTACTGGCAGGTGCCCTTGTCTGAGCGGGCGAAGGGGGGTATGCGGGTTTGTGGTTGTATTGTAACACCTACCGTTGCCAATGTGATGCCGGATATCCTTAAAAAATGCCCCAGCAAACCTTCCAGAGTCTTATAAATGTTTAGTAGCTGACATCCGAACTGCAAGCTGTCTACCGAGATTGACGTTATAATGCTACGATGACAACTTTGAGAGTCCACTGTGAGCACATAGAAGCCTTGTTTCGGAAGCTCAGTGATCCAGCTTGGTGGTCAATCTGGTCAAGTGCGACTTTGTCCCGGCAACTGTCCAATATCTTGGGTGTGTGGTAGGGTTAGGCCAGGTGTGCCCCCCGCAAAACAAGATACAGGCTATTAACCAGTTCCCCAGGCCGTCCATCCAGTCGGCAGATCCTTGAGATTTTTTGGGCATGATCGGTTACTAGCGCCGTTTCATTAGGGGTTATTCTACTGTGTTAGCACCATCTGACAGATTTACTAGCAAAAGACAAAAAGTTCCAGTGGGCACCTGAGTGTGAAAGGGCTTTTTCGCTGGTCAAGCACCTACTATGGCTCTCACCCAATCCTCAGGGCCCCTGACTTTGAAAGACCATTCCAGCTGGCAACAGATGCCAGCGTTGGAGGGGCGGGTGCCTGGTCCTAATTCAAACAGACGAGGAAGGTTTGGAGCATCCAGTCAGTTTCTTTTCCAAGAAGTTTAATTCCGCTCAGAAAAACTACTCTGTTGTGAAACGAACTGCTGGCAATAGTGTTGTGCGTCCAGGCACTTTGAAGTATATTTTCCTGCCTACGGGCCAGTCGTGGTGATTTACACCGACCACCACCCTCTTTAAATTTCTGAACCAATTCCACAACCGGAATCTGAGGGCTAACAACGTTGGTCACTCATGTTGCCAGCATACAATCTAGACATTCGCCATATTGCCGGTTGTGAGAATTTGATTGCAGACCGTTTGTCGAGGGTGGAGGATCCACGCGTAGATCACCACAGTTGGTGTGGGTTTGAGTGATCAGAAAAACTCAGGCTTGCCCCTATAGAGGCAGTCGTCAAAAACGAACATTAAAATTAATAAAAAAAAATCACATAAAAAACTCTTTTCTTTTTTATAGTTAATTGTAAGTTCCCAATGTTATAGCTAAAGTCCTAAGTTGAACCTGACTTCCACTTAGTAGGCTGGGCTCTGTGAAGCTCGCTCAGGGAGCATAGTAGGCTAAATTATACTATTGTTTTTGGGAGGGGTTGTATGAGTTTCTTTATGCTAAAAATGTTGTTTTATTTAT
>CM064483.1:51854469-51933958 GCA_032716605.1 Paralithodes platypus | reverse complement strand
CGGTCGTAACAAGTTGCACTCGCACTCACACACACTGTGGTGGCCCTATTTATGGCGCAAAGAAAGGCACCGGAAAAAAATGGCAGAGGAAAAAATGGCACTGGAAAAAAAAGGTACTGGGAAAAATATCACAAAACAAATGTATTAATTTTAAGGAGTAATAGATAAGTAAACTATGTTTTGATGCAATATGCAATATTGTAATTATATATATCTGGTAGTGTACTCACCATACGTTAGGTTAGGTTATATTTTCTTTCTATGTGAGTGGGGGAGACAAAAGGCAGAACTGCCTATGTCGAGTGCCTCCCCAGAGTTGAAAGAGTGACAGGGCCAAAATCAAGGGACGTTCGAGCTAAAATGCCTGGACATGCGGAGTTTAAAGCAATTTAAGTCATAGGAAGAGGGAAAGACTGATTCTGGGAGTGAGCTCCAGAGCTCAGCTGTTGAATAGAAGAAAGATTGAGGTAGGTTAGGATAGATAGAAATATAGTGTAATTAAAGCACAAGGTAGAAGTACAAAATAAATAATACAAATGTATACAAATTATGTAATTCTTGAATAATACATTATTTAGGAAAAAATCAAGGATACTCTAATTGCCTTAAACATTGTGATAAATTGTCATAATATGCCATGTTTTCCTACCCCGAAGAATATGCCATTTTTCTGTGCCTTTTTTCCCTTTGCCATTTTTCCTGTGCCTTTTTTCCCTGTGCCTTTTTTCCCCGGTGCATTTTTTTCCTACATCCGGTGCGGTTATGCCACATCTCATCGATATCGTGCAGCACGTGGTGTTGCCGTGGCAATATCGGGTGTTGACGGGGCGGCGGTGGGGGATTAACAAAATAAAAGTTTATATTCCCAATGCACCCAGATGCCAACATGTGTATACTGATGCAACTCGATGCCTCGCACGCCGTCCACACTTCAAACACACGATGTACCTCCGATGGTACCACGCCAATTTTCCCTTGTGCGATTTGTTTGGACACCCCCAAACACATCGTCCCCAAGCACGATTTGCCACGTCCCGCCCCGTGGGTAACCCGCCGCTCCCCGATGACCCGGACACACGTTGGCGATTGCATCATGTTGTGTCCCGATATTCAAATCAGGGTACGTCGTTCCTCAACATCGTGAATGTGTGAAAGGGGCTTTACTCCCCTTAATGAGGGTGGCCATACACAGAATGCCCCCAAGCGGACCTATTCCCTGTAAGAGGGACAATCCATGCCAGTTTACTTAAGGACTTACTGAATTGACCACTCAATTTAGGATCCCTCCGACTCCGAGGCCCTCTGTGTATCTTGTTAGCACTATTTTTCTACAGTGGTGTTCGGCTAGTCCATCCACTAACCTGCCTTACTCTTAGGTAAGCAGTATGGATTTGTATCAGGTTTACTCCCCTAGACAGGTTGCCGACCAAGGCTGACGAGTCCCATCCACCCGGAAGATGTGTTTGTATATTTCTCGGTAGAAAAACATCCCGTTTACTCTTTAATTACAGGCTAGCTATATCTCGCCAGGAAGAAATCAACACCTAAATGACACGATATGTCTTAATATTGGCAAAGACAGGGGGTGAAAGGTCTTAAATTCGCCAGAGTAATGGAGTGAATGAAGAGAGAGTGAGAGAGAGACAGAGAGACGTTCACTTAAAGCCAGGAGGTCGATAGGGAGAAAAGAGTGAGGACCATCTTAACGAGAGTAGGTTCAACAGGTTCACAACTCTTTTTTCTGGACCTCCTTCTCCCTCATGTTTAGCAGTATTAGTTTTGAGGTTTTAGACTTTCCTTCCATTAATTTGTCGATTTTTAAGACAATTCGCCCCATTTCGTTGTCAATTTCAAGACCTTTCGTGCCATTTAGATGTTTAATTTTTCCTGGCGAGCGATAGCGAGCCTGTAATTTTATGAGGAACCGGCCTTCGGCCGGGAAATTTTTCTATCGAAAAAAAGTACAAATTTATCTTAAAGCGGGGTCTAGGGGGTGTTTTTTTAAGCTTGATGGAGGTCTAGCGAGGAAACTAAAAAATATATGAATAAGTGAATTAATAGCCCAAAAAATCGGTCACTATCCCCTTAAAAGAGGTTCAACAGTGACAGTCCCAAGCAGTGCTGCCAATTCAGTTACTTTCCCATTAGATTTAGAGGTACCGTAGTTACTTCGATCTAGCGCAATTTTTGTATATCTAGCGACATCATTCTTAGCGATATTTTAGAGATTATTTTTACATCGTTCTTAACACCAATAACCCCAAATGAAAGTAATGAAAGCATGTGATTCTCCCAGGATTCGAACCTAGGATAGCTCATACAGAACTTACACGCTCTAACCATTACATCATCAAGACAGATATAAGTACAGCACATGACCACGATTAATTTCCATTTATCGAATACTGATACCGTACCGGTACTGGATATCTACCGGTAATTATGTACCGTACTGTACCCAACTGCACCAAAAATTATGGTTTATAGTTAACATTACCGGTATGTCTTTGGGAGTGATAACATGGCCAAAACAATAATTGTTCATGTTATTTTTTGCGTATTCCTTGAATTTCCTTCTAATATTCATTCAAGGCTTCTAACGATATTGCTCCGGGTTGACTCCTTGATTTCTTCCACCCCCCACCCCCCACTACCCAATTCCCTTCCAAACTTCCTTGCCCTTTTCATCCAACCCATTTGCTCCCCCTCCCCTGCCCCCTTTCACCCCATTGCCCCCCACGCGCCTATAAATGTGTTTACATTTCACCTACATATACCCTGTTCCAAAGAAGTAGGCCAACACTCTTGAACATGAACCTCTATAACTCACAAATGACTATAGTACCGGTAATCGAGCTAATATCTCTACCATTTGGGAAGGGTCCGACAGGGAGTAGGTGTGAACATTTACAGCCCATTTTCTCTTGAACATGAACCTCTATAATTACTCACAAACGACTAGATTACTCAAGCTAACGTTTCTACCATTTGGGAAAGGTCAGCCAGGGAATAGGTATGAAAATTTACTGCCAATATGCTCTAGCCCTTTTTTTTAGTTACAGAGGTTAGGGTTCAATATTTCTGGCCTACCAATTTCGAACATGGTAGGCCTATAGTGTACATACAATGGTGGACAGCAATTTCTGAACATATTTTGAGGGACAAAAATTATACACTGACTAACCATTTTGATAAACTGTTGGAGCCTCAATGAACAAATTACTGGGTTCCACTAGTTAATGTTCACTGTCTTGTTTTTATCATTACGGTAAGTCATGTTCAAGTATTTATGACCAGGATAATACAGAGGCCATTATGGAAAACAACAACCATACCTATCCAATCATATCGGAAATTATCTGATAACAAATATATATACCGGTATACAGTATATACAGGTATATATATCCGACAACAAAAATTAGAATATCGTAGCAGTAAGAATCTGTATGTGTGTGTATGTGTGACGTGTGTATGTGTGTGTGACGTGTATGGGTATATATATATATATGTGTTTTACGTGTGTGTATATGCGTGACGTATGAGTTTATGAATGTGTTACCGGTGCATGTGTTTTTTTCTGGAGCTGAAGCCCTCTAATTGATTGATGTGGTATTAATTGTTTTAGCAATTGCCTAGCCTATAGTCTATATTTTCCAGCAGATGGTAAATTTAATCCTTAAGCATCGCATTTCTAAATTGTTACTGGTAAAATATGATAGTTATGTCTGTGCGTCATATTATAGACAAGTTTTCATAATTAACAAACATTTTCGCCACACAATCATGGTAATAGCGTAGTAATCACGATGGAGAGATAGCAATTTACCATCAGCTGGAAAAAGGCCAGAGTATAGTATGGTCCATTGGGTATGTTGTTGCTTGTCTTTCTTTGTGTTCCATTGCATGTATGACGTATTTACCTATATCAGATACCGGTAAACGGTTTTGTACCCATATTTAGTTGTAAACTATCCAAACTCTGACATTTTTATTTAGTCTCTGTCGCACACCCCTTCTCTCTCCCTCACCCCTCCTCTACACTCCCCCTTCAGCCCTCAGAAACCCTTTAATTTCAATTTTTGGTCGATTTTTAAATGTATTTATTATTTTCTAGTTTCCTCCCTAGACCTCCATCAAATTTAGAAAAACAACCCTAGCATTCCCCTTCAAGATATAGGTCTATTTTTATTTTTTTCTGTAGAAAAATGTCCCGTCCTAAGGCCGATTTTTCCTAAATTACAGGCTCGCTATCGCTCGCCAGGAAATAATCGACACCTAATTGACACAGAAAGTCTTAATGTTGTCAAAGAATAGGGGCGAAAAGTCTTAAAATCGAAAAATTAATGCTGCGAACTTCATAAAATCTGAAAATGAATGGAGTTAAAAATGAGGGAAAAAAAGTATTCAGAAAAACGGCCCATCACCCCTTAACTCCCCCCCCCCCCTCCTTTTCCCCTCTTCCTCCCACAACCACACGCCCATACCCCCTCTCCATTCCACGAAGTATGAAAGTTTGGGGGTTCCGTGAATTATTCCTTACTCTCTCTCTCTTCCTTCACCACAAACTAAACTCTCCAGGATAAACTATCTCTCTTTATCAATGTGTGTGTGTGTGTGTGTGTGTGTATTCTCTCTCTCTCTCCTAGTAGTAGTAGTAGTACAAAGGAAATCAAACAACAACAGGTCTAGTGACCCTTCTAGGCTGCTTGTCCTCCAAAACACTGAGGATCAAATGTCCAAACAGGGGTTTAGAGTGGCTAAGGGAACATTGGAAAGGGAACTACTGCCCTGGAACTAATGTCCGTGGCAGGATTAGGAAGTTAGAAGAGGACAGATGGGTTAGTAACTGAGGGGGGGATAAAAATAAAGATATTCATTTACAAACGCAATAATTCGCGGGTTTGATGCGAAACATATGTCTAGGCGAAGTTTCAATGAATCAACGGTGCTGCAGTCTATAACGTCTCGGGAAAAGCCATTCCACAAGTTGACAACTCGATTGAAGAAAAAGTTCTTAGATTCGTATGAGTTAAAAGATTTACCAATAATTTTGCAACCATTTCCTCGTGTGTAGTTAGATTGGTTGATAGTGAAGTACTTACTTCAGTTCATATTGTCAATGCCTTTGATGATTTTGAACACTTGCATTAAGTCGCCTCTTAATCTGCGCTGGGTTAAAGGAAATATATTTAATTCTCTAAGACGCTCCTCGTATGGATTGTTCCTTAGGCTAGGTATCATTTTGGTAACTCTATGTTGAACTCGTTCTAGCTTGTCTATATCTTTTTGGTAATAGGGCCACCAGGATTGAACGCAGTATTCCAGAAGATTCGGATTAAGGAATTGAAAAGGGTTAGGATAACTTCTTTGGATTTATGCTCAAATGACATGCCTATAAAGCCAATTATTTTGTTTGCCTTCTTAACAACTTCTGAACATTGTTGACTCGGTTTTAGGTTACTCGATATTGTTACTCCCAGATCGGTTTCTCTGTTTACATTCTTAACCCTTTCACGCTCATATGACGCAGAGGTTGCCAGATTAGCAATAAGATATAGAGTTCTCTCACTCCTATAATTACCGGTACCTCTCCAAAATTAGTTTTCTGCCCACAGCTAACTCAAAGACAACTGCAGAGGTTGAAGTAACTAAACTAAAGGTTTCTAAATACCCCTGAAGGTAACAAAGGCTTTAAAGTATCCCCAATAGGCTCACAATCGCGTCATATGTCTGAGAGAGTTAAGCTGAGTGCCATTCATCGAATAGTTTGCTTTCTCATTTTGGTATCCGATATGTACGGTAGTACTTTACAGTTATCCGCATTGAAACTCATTTGCCAAATTTGGGCCCAGCATGACAACTTATTTAGATTGTGTTGCATATCGTCAACTTGTTCTTTTGAGAGTACGCTATTTGTAATTTTTGTATCGTCAGCAAATTTTGAGATTGTACAGGTGAGACCCTCATCTATGTCGTTGATGTAAATTAGAAAGATAATTGGTCCTAGTACTGATCCCTGGGGTACCCCGCTACTTACATTGGTCCATTTAGATGCCTTACCGTTTATGACTACTCATTGCTTTCTGTCGCTGAGCCATTTTTCTATCCATTTCAACACACCGTCTTGTATTCCATGCACTTTTAGTTTTAGCAGTAAGCGTTTGTGGGGAACTTTGTCAAAGGCCTTTTGAAAATCAAGGTATATAATATCTACAACTTTACTCTCATCGTAGAGGTTGAGGATATCGTGGAGGTTTGTTAAACGGGAACGTTTTTTACGAAAGCCGTGTTGAGTATCTTTAAGTACGGTATGTCATTTTCCTCTAAGTGATTTACGAGTCTGTCTCTTATGAGTGTTTCTAGCATTTTACATACAACTGAGGTTAAGCTAATTGGACGATAGTTACTGGGTAGGGATTTGCTTCCTTTTTTTGAATATCGGTGTTATGTTGGCTAGCTTCCACTGATCAGGCATAGTTCCAGACTGCAAGGATTTATTGAATAGCAATGTCAGTGGTTTGGAGAGCTCATCCTTAGCTTCCTTTAGAACTCTAGGTGAGATTGTATCAGGTTCAGGCATTTTATTTACCTTGAGTTTATCTAAACAATTCAATACTTTTCTCTCTGTAACGGTGATATTGCTTAGCGCATCTGAATTACCAATCTGAATCGGCGATGGTGTAGGGATATCACTGAAGTCTTCTGTTGTAAAAACTGATGCAAGGAAGGTATTGAGGGCATTACTCATTTGTACTTCGTCGTTTGTGTATTCTCCATATGCATCGACTAATGGTCCAACAATTAACAAGTAGTAGTCAATCAATCAATCAATATTATTTGAATTATTTCATAGATTAACTACATATAAAACAATTACATTACAATTACAATTGTTACTGTATATACGGATTTTCATAATATATGTATATAAATTCATACAAATAAATATGCATAGTCTTCAGTTATTTTATGATGTCCATTAGGAACATTTGTTAAACTTATTAGGAACGTTAGGATAATAGTATTAAAATATAATTAATAAGATAATCGATACTGTATAAATTATACATATTAGACTTAACCACACAACTAGATACGTGTGTTGTATAGTTACATAATAATCCACATAAGGGCCCGTTAACAGGACACAATAAAAAAGGAAGCAATAGATTAAAATTATTAGAAATTGTAGCAGTCAGAATAAAATTGTTAATAGAGAATCTGTAATTAGGGGAACAAATATGGCAAGGAAAACAAAATAAGAGTTATACAGTTTTAGAGTAGGTATCACTATTTGTGTTATAAGTTGTCCAGTCCTTTTGTTATGTTTCTGAATCCAGGTTATTCGAGCATGTACAATATCTAGGGCAGTTGACACATCCATTGTAGTAGTCAATCAATCAATCAATCAATCGGTCTTTATTTCATAATGTACATAAATTTACATATATTACATATGGAGGGGAATCAGTCAGAATATAGTAATAAAAATGTGGTATAATTATTTACAAATCGACTATAAAAATAATAAAAAATAATAAAAATAATACCCGCTGTATATCCGCCGGGCATTAATATCAAGCTCATTGGCACACTCGACCAAAAAACAAGCCTCACACCGGCGAGCCACACAAAATCCAGTGTGAACGGAAAGAAACACACGTCTGTGAGGCACCACCACAAGACTTCGACCCACCTCCAGAATGTTCAGAGTGCCAGTGCAAAGACCGCTTCTCGGTCGAGTGTACATCTTTGGCACAAATGCATACTGTTCTACTATTAAACAGCAGAAGTGTAAGCATTTACAAGTTACAGCAAAATGTCAGTATGCTATCACATGAACTTGGGCAAGTATCTTACTTACACGCACATTGTAACATTTGACATGTATAGCCATGGTATTGCGCATGGATAGATCATAATATGTTAGCCCATATCAAACAATTACAAACCTGTCTACCTGATTATAATATCACTGGGATTCTTCGTTCTTCATGGTTATGGATCCAATTTATCCTAGAAATAATAATATCTAATTCTTCAAACGCAATGCTCACATTATAATCTTCCCTCATCAATTTGAGTACCGGTACATAACTATAAAAGTAACCTGTTTTTAAAAGTGGCATACTGCTTCTTATTATGTAGTTGGCAGATTTTTCAAGTCTTTTTGCGTACCGACATTGTATCAGTGTTACTTGATGGTTCAATAATAACAGGTTACATGCATTGGCTGATTCATGGCTGCTAGCATAAACAGGTGCACCCAGCATATTTGTCATGGCTTTACTATATGCAATATTAAAAGTTTTGAACATACATGATGTTTTAGAATGGTTCCATAGAGATAATCCGAAATCAGGCTTACAATATGAATTAAACAAGAAAATAAGAGTATCTAAATCTACGTAAGTAAAATCCCTCTTGACACTGTTAAAACTTGCATACAAATTATTAAGTCTATATTTTTTGTCCTCGGTATCTTCAAAATTACTGCTTACTAAGTGACCTAAATATTTAAAAGAGGTTACTACATCCAAGGTATCGCCATTCATTGTAATAACATCAATAGGATTAGTGATCTTTTTTTTTATCAAATATAAAGCATTTTGTCTTTGTCTTATTAATGAAAAGTTTATGGCTGTTTACCAATTCACATCATTTAGTATAGAGAATATTCATATCAGTTTTTGATCCAGCGATAAGTGCAATATCGTCTGCATAAGCAAGTATATTACACCTATTAATGCCCAGTGTGCAGCCAATATCCATGTTACATATTTCATTGATAATTTCATTCACATATATGTTAAAAAGGAAAGGGGATAGAATACCTCCCTGTCTAATTTCTTTCTCTAGGTAACTATAGGATCCTCTATAATCCTTCCAAAATACATTAACAAGCTGATTTCGGAGATAATGCATAAGTATATAGACTATATCAGAAGGAATTCCTAGTTTCATTAGTTTTGAACCTAGAATGAAATGATCTACGCTATCAAATGCTTTTGAAAAATCTATAAAAGTTACTATTCCTGATTTGCTCATCTTTGAATACCTATGCATTATCTCTTTCAGTGTGAAACAGCAATCAGTAGTGGACATACCCTTCCGGAATCCAAGCTGCCTATGGTTAAGCTGTATTTTGTCTTCTAGGATATTTAAAAGAGTTATTTCAAATATTTTGAGCAAGCAAGAGGATTGCATTATGGGTCTATAATTGTCCGATTGAGTTACGTTACCTTTTTTTTATTTTTAATGATTGGTGTCATAGTTCCTTTTAATAATTCATGAGGCAGATAACAATGGCTAAAACAAATATTAAAGAAATACATTAACTTAATCAAGACACGTTCGGAGGCATTTTTAAGAAATAGAGCATGTATACCATCATGACCTACACCGGATTTCAATTGACTAATCATCTTTCTTAAGGGGAGGTATTTAGTTTGTTCCCTAGACCTCCATCAACCGTAAAATTACACCCCCTCGAGTCCCTTTCAAGATAAATTTGTAAATTTTTCGGTAGAAAAATGTCCCACCGAAGGCCGATTCCTCTTAAATTACAGGTTCGCAATCGCTCGCCATGAAAAAATCGACACCTGAATTGCACGAAAGGTCTTAATATGGGGTGAAAGTTCTTAAAATCGCTAAACTAATGGGGCGAACGTTTCATAATATCAAAAGCAATGGGGCTAAACATAAGGGAGAAAGGGGTCGAGAAAAAAATCCCTCAAGTGGAAATCTCCCCTTAAGCTGACACTTGAAACTGTTATATGCATTTTGCGACTATCATTCCATATGTTTTTAAATTCCTCAATACAAATGTTTTCCGTTACATATGCAGTGTCTTCATGAATACTTAGATATTTGTAAGTAAATAAATCAGTAATTTGTTCTCTTTCATTCACACCGTCGATGACATTTGTATCTTTTAATTTACCTCTTTTTCGCTTCACCTCTTTCCAGAAACTTCTTTTATCTTTATGCGAGTACTTTTCAACTATTGATTTACAAGCTTCTTTATTTTTATTTTTATGACATTCGTTCAGTGCAGCTTTGAATTCTTTTCTGGAATTGATGATATGAGTGTGTTGAATAGTTCCAATTTGTTGGCCTGCCGCTACCCACGTAAGATAGTGAGCTCTGGCAACTGAATGAAACTGTTTCACTTCCCGGTTCCACCCGGGGATAACTTTATACTTGTTTACTTTTATAGCTCGTTTTCTAAATATATCACTCGCTTCGCTCACAGCATTCACAATGTTATCGTAAAGCTTATCAATATGTCCTAGATGGTTACTATTATGACAACCTACAGTAGTACAGTTTAATAGAGAATTATCAAGTACATTTTGTAGTTTAGATTCGACTACTATGGATTTCAAAGGCAGCGTCACACTATTTATCGCAAATATCTCCCAAATGAATTGTTGTATCAGTATGGTATTTCAGCACAAAGCCTGTTACACCCCGACCTAATTTATAGATAATATATTACATTGCCATAAGTGTTTAGTCAGAAGTTTACTGAAGAATATTAAGTCTAATCCAGTCATCGCCTCTAGGGTCTTGTACACATTCAGACGAGTGTGGGGTACTGTCTAACCCCTCCAACCCCCCTACCAACCCCCAGACCATTACCCCAGTGCCTAGTTCACCCTCTCCCCGTCTCCCTCATTACTCCCACTCACCCTCCCTCTTTCAAAGCTGTAGTATACGGTTTATGTTATCGTGAATACTTAGGTTAATGTGATTACGTACATTAAATACTATATAATAATGTATTTAAGTATCATACTTTGCTATTATTCATACAGTTACTGCTATGTCTGGGCATGGAAACGAGAATTGGGGCGAACGAGCATGAAAGCACGGCATAATCCCCTTGGTAATGGCTGTTTTGCCGTATGTGTGTATTAGGAGGCCAATGCATGCAGTTATGTGTAGTAAACCAAATAAACGGAATCGTATGTTATTACGTGTGTTCTGAACCGTGTCATGATATGTAAAGTGTATCTTTATTGAATACATTCCGCCTCCTGTAATTACCCCCCCCCCCCCTCGTCACTTTCTGACGAGAGCCCACCCCCACCCCCACAACAGGTGAGGTTTCCGAGGCTATGACTGTAGCAATGACAGGTGAATATTTATTGAGGCGCGAGGCACGACCACTAACAACGATGTCCAGCATGTTGCTCCATTGCCCCCGTGGCTGCAGGACAGCATTTGTCCTTCGCCTTGCCACCTTGTACAACAGGGAGATGACCCGCGGTAGAACATTCATACGTTTGAATAGGTAAGTAGATGGCTTTGTCTATATTTATAGTATCTACGTTGTATTTCAGCTGTTTTGGCAAAATAAGCGTTCTCACTGTGCTTTCGACCAGTATTTGTGCCGTAGGAACCATGGTTTTAACAGTAACAATCACAATCACCAATCAGCTGGAACTATTGCCATATACTGTTAGAGGACTACAATTTTGCTACAGCATTCTGAAGAGAAGTCCGGCTTCACACACATTTTCTACCAAAAAATCTACAAATTTCGCCTGCTGTCTAAAAACCCTCAAATATGCTGGCTCGCTATCGCTCGCCAGCTAAAAATCGACACCTGGATAGGGGTAGACGTTTAAAAACAGACGGCTGAATGGTCCCGAATGGATATAATCCGGCCAAATGGCATCCCTGGATCCATACATAAATTCCAATGCTTTATCATGACAGAGATATTGAGTGTTGCAAATGATATTCAGTCAGTCAGTAGCCTTCCCATATTTCCATATTTGACCGAGTAATGTGAAATTTCTGTTAAAATGACAATCCTGGAAGGACTTATCCCAGATACTGTATTAGTATCTGGGGTGAATCCATTTTTTCTGGGGAATGTGTGAGTATTTGTATTTTATATATATATATATATATATATATATATATATATATATATATATATATATATATATATATTATGTACTGTAGTTCTTGCTGATCCTCCCTACCCCCTTGTGGGAATATGAGAAGGCAAATTATATTTTCCCATGTATTTACCCATAAGGCTGGTCCGGCTGTCAAAAGGGCCTATCCCACACCCACGTCAGTGTGTACATTATTTAAATTGTGTATTTAAGGAGCACAGAGCCAGATATCATGATATGTTCTTGTGGCTGACAATCAATCCGTCTCTCCGTGAGGCAACAATTACCATTGAGGGTGAACGAGGCCTCATGCTGGGTGCCAATGAGGCTGTACTTCAACTCAAAGTGTGCATCCCTAAACATTACTGTAACATTTGCACCAGCGGGCGGGAGTATTGGTGATGAGGACGTGGGTAAATGTTACGCCACAACATAATTTTCCATTACCTCCACCACCTTTTCATTATTCCTATAGTTAGCAACCAAATATTTTATTGGAATGGTGTTGATGGTAATAGATATTCCTGTGTAAGAGACCATGTTGTGTATTATATACCTCGTGTCCGTTTTACGTAATACGTACACGTTTCATACATACAATTGTATGCATGATAATTTATATAATATAATTTCTATAACAGTAAGACATACACTGCATTGTATCGCAATATCATGTTTAGAGAGAGGATAGACGAAATACAATAGGCCTATATAAAATAATAACATTGATCATTATCCACACAGGCCTTACCACCGAGTTGCACACACCATGGGCATTACTGCGGCAGGAGTGAGGCACATGGTCCAACGCGCTACCACGTCCTCCCCTTCCACACCTGCACCACCGCCTACACCTGCCGCCATCGACAACTTTGCTGTCGGTGCCATACGCCGCCACATTCACCGCAAGTTTGCCGACAGACAACATCTTACACTCAGTGTAATAGCGACGGACCTCAAGACAGCTGGTATTATCCCAAATGATACCTCTGAGACTGATACCTCTGAGACGGCAGTTTGGCGGCTCATACACACCATGGGATTCCAATACAAGACATCACAGAGAAAGATGTATGTGAGGAGGGAATCTCTGGACGTGGTGTGTCGCCGGATTTCTGCTCTCCGGGCTCTCCAGCATCACCGGAGGGAGGGAAGGAAGGTGGTGTATGTTGACGAGACTTGGTTTACCACCAGGATGGGCCACAGCAGGGAGTGGGTGGATACCACACAGCCTGCCACCAGTACCACCTACAGTCGTCAGGTACCACCAGGAGAAGGGGAGCGATTTGTGGTGGTCGCAGGTGGCACAGCCGAAGGCTTTGTTGACGGGTCCTATCTGTGCTACATGGCCAAGACAACCCAGGGTAACTACCATGGGGAAATGAACGGCGAACTGTTCCTGCGGTGGCTAACAACACACCTCCTGCCGTCATTGCCAGAGCCATCTGTACTGGTGCTGGATAATGCACCTTACCACAGCCAACTGATGGACGAGTGTCGATGCCCTACCACAGCCACCAAGAAGGCGGACCTCATCAGCTGGCTGGAGCACCGCAGGATTTCCATCCCACCTGTTGCCACACGACCTGAGCTGCTGCTCCTCTGCCAGCAGAACCGTCCACAGCCCAAGTACAAGGTCGACAACATCATCCGTGAGTGGGGCCACGAGGTCGTACGGCTGCCACCTGGTCACCCAGAGCTCAACGCCATTCAGCAAGTATGGGGAACCATGAAGCACCATGTGCGGTCCTCCCTCCAGTGGTTTACCCGGGCGCATATTTCCGAAGTCGAGACTAGTATATATCATAGGGGAAATTAGGACCAATCAGAGGCCGCAGTGGCAGTGACGTCACCCACAAGGGGAGGAGCCAGTCTGTCTGTCTCTCTCTCTCTCTCTCTCTCTCTCTCTCTCTCTCTCTCTCTCTCTCTCTCTCTCTCTCTCTCTCTCTCTCTCTCTCTCTCTCTCTCTCTCGCTGGGTGAGGAGCCTGCCTGCCTCTCGTTTGTTTATCTCTCTCTCTCTGGTAAATAGAAGAAGTAAGTCACCTAGTATAACAAGTTATCAATATTTATTCGCATAGTTTCTGTCTAGATTAAATAAGCATCCAGAGTACAATATGTTATTCCCATTAATTATGGTTTTACTTGAAAAGCAATGAGTAAACAATGACAATTTTGCGATTCTGGCATTTTTTGTCCCAAGATTTGAGGAGTAGGGTGTTGCCAGTTCTCCTTAGACAGTTAAATTGTTTCAAATAGTTCCTGTTTTATGTATCATTATCATTTAAATTTACATTCATGCACAACGTAAATAAACTATAAATGGTCACTTTTCACTCTCTCTCTCCGCATATGTAATGATCTCATTCCATAATATTATGTATGTAGGCCTACTGATGTATGTCTCTATGTATGTATGGATGTATGTATGTATGTATACACTCAGGCACATACCCCATAGCTGGGGGTGGCTGAATCGAGACATAGACTAATGGAATAAGTAAAGATCAATGATAGGAGAGAAAGTGATAGATTGATATGAAGGGAATAACAAAATTCACAATTATATCTCATCGTACATCTGGAATCACATTCCAACCTTACAGGTGAGTGTAACCTTTATGCCAAATGTCTCACTTCATATCGTATGGTTTCTTTATGTTCAGCGCCTTTCACGATAAAAATCGTTAATATTAGAGAACAGGCAGATTGAACTCATTGTTTTTTTGCTTAAAATCATTATTTGTTGTGTTCCCAGTGTCTTGATCAGGATTATTTGTAACATTGTGCTTTATTTAAAAATTACATATTATATTGGCTTAAAGTACCGAGGGCGGTACAATATTGTACCGCCCTGGATATAATGGGGTTAAGAGGTGTTCAAGTAGCCCTAACCACTACTGTACTTATATAAATATTCATTAACATTGTCACATCATAACATATCGACTACAATAAAAGTAATATATAGCATAATATAGAAATAGCTGTCATACATAAGAATAAAAGAAAATGGGAGTCTACAGAAAGTCGATTGGCTCACACCAGGCAGATCCCCTTCACATCCAACCCTAATTATAAGGCCTAAGTAGCCTATAGGCCTAGGCCCAACTCACTAACACGTATCGTATAATTATATAGCCTACTAATTAGCCTTTGGCTCTACCTTATGCACTTAAACCATTAACTATTTCAAAACATTTGATGCTTAATATATTTTGTACTATCTGATAATGTTAATGTGTTAATGACATTTAAAATAAAGTAATGTATAGGCTATGTATATACTGTATATATAACCCTTTAGATATGAGTGATTTAAGTTCCTTCTTGAAATTATCAGCACAGGTTAACTGCTTAAGTGTCACAGGAATCAATATAGTTCGCCAGTGAAATAATATTGTGCCTTCTAAAATTGTCAAGGACTTTCTGTCCATGGCTGTGCAATACGCGTAATACGGTAGGCTACTCTTATTTACTCATAACCATAACATAGCACAATCATAATGTATCCTTAATGTAGTTAATATTTGAAATAACTTGTTATACTAGGTGACTTACTTCTTCTATTTACCAGAGAGAGAGAGAGAAACCAAAGAGAGGCAGGCAGGCTCCTCACCCAGAGAGAGAGAGAGAGAGACAGACAGACTGGCTCCTCCCCTTGTGGGTGACGTCACTGCCACTGCGGCCTCTGATTGGTCCTAATTTCCCCTATGATATATACTAGTCTCGACTTCGGAAATATGCTACCCGGGCGGATCTACAGGCCAGGTTGGAAGAAGCGCGGCTATTGGCAAACAAGGACGTGTGGCAGGGTGCTGTTCAACTTTCCCGGAACTTAGAAGAGGGGTACTGGAAGTCCGACAACATACACGAGAGCATGGAACCTGTAATAATCAACGTCGCCAGCGACGATGAAGGCGAGGATGACGATGTTTTCATGGGCAGTGATAGCGAATAAATGGTTTACAGTATTGTCATGTTTGCCTCATTTTATTCCTACAATATATTTATCGATCATAATGCATCTACTTCATGACAGTAATGTAATGTATGTAATAGTCCTAATGATACGTCACAATATATGCAGTATATTTGGTACTTTATATTTATTTGATAAGGCTACAATGAGAGATGCAGTGATGGAGAGAAGTATATGCAGTCTATAGGTGATGATGTGGTTATCAAAGACACAAGTTAACAAAATATTAATATCTTAACTTAACCATGTTTATATTTTATGATGAATGCACAGTATTTAGCACAAATAAAAACAAGTTATCACAATAGGTCCAGACCACAGGTAATACCAATAGAACGTGTTCTTTGTCCTTCTACCACATGTGCACAAACATCCGGTTATACAGTAATTAACAGTGTGGAATACGTCTTGCCTCCATAACAATTTGCACTACCCCTTGTTTACGTACTCAATAATATCGTAAGCTGCATGAATATTAGTGCATACACTATAATTATTATATCTATATATATACTGACACAATATAAGTAGCTACAAGTACAGTGCATAACATGAACCTATAATATATTGGTGGGAGATGCAGGGAGACGAGAGTTGGAGGGGGTGTGGATGGGGAGACGGTGAGGGGTAAGGAAGGTGAGGAGGGGGAGATTTAGGGATAGCTAAGGAGTGGTTTGGGGGGTGTTGGGGGGGGGGGGGGGGGGGCAAGACGAATACTACACATTCCTTTGAATGTGTACACGTGACCTCCCGGCTTCGTCTTAATATTCACGAGTAAACTGCTAACGTAACACATATAGCAAAATGCTATATCGGCCATAAATTAGGTCGGGGTGTAACAGGCTTTGTGCTGAAATACCATACTGATACAACAATTAATTTGGGAGATATTTGCGAAAAGCAGTGTGACGCTGCCTTTGAAATCCATAGTAGATCATTAATATGTGAGAAATCATCAGGCTTAAGCTCGTTCCAATAAGTGTTAGTTTTTGGATCCTCATTTCGTTCTTCTATGTTAATATTACCTAGCTGTGCATTATTAAAAACAATTGAACATTCCACTGGTAAATGATCCGATCCGATTACTTCTGTTAAAATGTTTATATTTTGTATATTTACAAATTCACAGTTTCTTCCTATATAGCCATCTACTCTGAGAGTTTCCATAGCCTATGAAAGTAAATGTATCATTCGAGAGATTATTGACATCAAAACATGTTAGATTTTTGGTGTTCATAAAGTCAGTAAGGCTCTGCCAGGCTCGTCCATTGGAAGGGTCGGCATTAAAATCGCCTGTATATAAAATGGCGTTAAAATTATAATTGTCTAGTATATTTTCTAGCTGTGATAAAGTATAGAGATACTTATTAAGGGTAGTAATTTCCCACAAGTCACTGTTCATATAAACATTGACTAGGATTAACTGAACATTATTCACATTTAAAATCATTACCATATAATTATCATTTAATATAAAATCTTTAACAATAAAAGGTGCCTGTTTCCTCCATAAAACAGCCATCCCCCCCCCCCCCCCCCCCCCCGCAGGCCTACCAGACATGGCTGCGAGGGCTCTCCCAGAGTAGGTAGCCACGACCCCTACACTCTCGTAATGCTCGTCTATAAAATCTAAGATCTCCAAGTTGTCCTCTGTAATAAAAGTTTCTTGAAGAAATTATAGGTTTGACTCCTGTAAGGAGATAAAGAAAACCTAATATTTAGTAGTGGCCCCGTAATCATTGACGAACATGCCTATTACATAAGGCATCCTCTTCAAACACTAATCCGCCGTAGTTTGAATCTACCGCGCAGAGCATCTAAAAACTGAGGAGCCTTCATCATGAGCGCACGCGACCTCACTCATGGCTTCAGTCATTATGAATTGGGTTCTCACTACGAAAAAACTTCGTAAAAAATAAAAACAAAAGAAAATAAGAATAACTATCTAATAAGCTTTCCATCATATCGTGGATGTACTTGTGTGGATCTCTGACCAGACGCTGATTCAGGCGTCATTCTTCCTTCACTGACATATCAAGTAAACCGAAATCCTCAATACATCAACGAATGGGAAGGGGACGGTCGGGAGGGCCCCAGTCGTCAATGATTACGGGGCCACTACTAAATATTAGGTTTTCTTTATCTCCTTACAGGAGTCAAACCTATAATTTATTAGTGGCCCCTCCATCATTGACGAACATGCCTGATTTCTAAGACTGGAGGGGGACATTCGTAATCATATCATAACTCTAGAAAAGCAGATAATAAAAACAACCACATAGTATTCTTACTTTTGAAAAATATATTTAATACGGCATAGGCCGGAAATATACAAGAAAGGGGTTCAGGCAGGTGCGTGCTTCAAAGAAGCCTGCCTGACAAAAAATAGGTAACCCTGAAGATTCTGTAAACAGATCTGTAGTTACAAAGGCACCCCACTCAACGAGTGGTGACAAAAATAACAAGTTATCAGTTTATATGTGCACATAATAAACCCCAAAATAATCGTGGAGATAAATTGCAAAGGATCTTCACTGTTTTAATATTAAATTGCTTTCGCAGCTAAAACTACTATAACAACCCCGTTGTTTTGTACTAACATTTGTACTTAGCACAATTTCTCGCTGAGAAATTTTCATATCACATTAACCATAAATTGTATCACAGCTCTCACACTCCGGCGGGGTCTAGGGTGTCCTATGTCAACTGACTGCACCCCCCCCCCCCCCTTTCCTTGAAAGTAAACAAAAGTGACTGCAGGGCCACCTAGACCCTCTGCCTTAAAGCTATACATGGTAAGGAAGGTTTATCTAGAGTAACTGACAAGTATCTAGACAAAAACGTATGATTAGACGCCCACAACTGAGTGGACGCAATATCTTCTACTGAAATTTTTTTCAGGAAACGTAAAGAGGCTGCCCATTTGCGTAAATCGTGGGCCCGACCCACAACGCCGGGATTACTCTCTTTAATGACTTCGACCAGAAGAGAGGCTAATCGCCGTTTCAGTAAGCGTTTACCCGTACTTGCTACCCATAAAGCACCTTGGGGGTTGAGAGGAGCTACTCTCAAATATTTGGTTAGAGCTTGCACTGGACAAAGATTATGATGCACCTTTCCCCTTTTTAACGCCGGCACCGTGAACTCAGAAAACATGTGTGCACTATGCTCATTCTTGGCTACAAATCCTGGGGAAGGTGCAATGTAAATACATTCATTAAGTCTACCAAACCTAAGGCAATTAGGTGTGTTACTCATCGCCGCCAGCTCAGACACTCTGTTCCCGGTGGCCAAAGCCAAAAGGAAAACAGCCTTTTTTAAGAGTAATGCAAAGTCTGCAGTATTTTGGTACAGACGAGAGTGAAGTAAAGACAAAGCTTTGTCCAGAGACCAAGTGGGCATGAGCTGACGGGGAGGTGGGCGGAGTTTAAAACAAGCTCTCATAAAACCTGTTTCCTCCGCCACCGGTATGGAGAGACCTGTAAGGTCTAAAAAGGGCACTCTAATCGCAGTTAAGTTATTTTTTAACGTTACCACAGATAAATGTTTCTGCTCAAACAGATAATTTAAATAATTGAACACTAAAGCTACTGATGGCACAGTCTGTTCTGTTCTGATGATCCAAGAAGTAAAGGCTTGCCAATGTGAGTGATACTGTCGTTTCGTAGACTGAGTATATTGATTTAATAATTTATTGGTCACATCTCTACCGTATGGTGCTAGCCACTTGGCCTCCTGAATGTCCATAATGCAAAAGTCAGCGAGGTCGCTAGGTTGACAATCGTGTCTAAGTGGAAATACCCGACCGGGAGCGACACCGGGTGCGGGCACCACGTTTTCAATTGCTGGTACCACAACTGCGCCGGCCACAGGGGCGCGATTAGTGAGACTAAGCCTCGATAATTTCGTAGTTTGTTCACTACATGGCACATTAGTGACGCATCTGGCGGCGGAAACAGATAGATGGAGCTCCATCTGTTCCAGTCTGTCACTAGGGCGTCTGGCCCCCCTGCCGGCGTTTTCGTCCGGCGGGTGAGGTATAGAGGGAGTTTGTGAGTCTCCTCGGACGCAAACAGATCCACTTGTGGATGGGAGAGCTCTGCAATCATTAGGTTGAAAATGGGTTGCTTGAGCTCCCATTCTACTGTCGTGCTCTGTCTCCGGGACAGAGCGTCTGCCCAGACGTTCGCTACGCCTGGGAGATAAGATGCGTGAAGATAAATGTCTAGTCTGTTGGCTAGAGTAAAAATCTCTTCCGACACGTTTAGCAACCTCCTTGACCTCGTTGATCCTTGTTTCTGAATACAGTGAACTGCGTTCAGATTGTCCATTCTGAAGGCCACCGACTTGCCCCGTAACGCAGGGCCGTGAGCCTGAAGGAAATACAAGGGGACTAGTAATTCTTTGACATTGATGTGAGAGATTTCTAAGTGGGACCAAAGCCCCTGACCCTGGTGCCCCTGATTTGACTGAAATCCCCACCCTATTGTGCCTGACGCATCCGTGTCTACCCATACCGTTGGTGGAGGAGAGGTCCATGACATTATTGAGTGCAACGTTTCCCTCTTTGCCCAGACCGCTAGTAAGGTGTGGATTAATTTCGGGATGGGCCATAATTTTCCCGCCGGTAAGAGTGGGAAATATTTGTTGCCTTCCAATATTAAGCGTTTTACTTTCAACCGGCCCAACATGACAGTTAGTTGAATCCAGTTGAGAGAGCCGACCAGAGACTCCCAGACCCTCTGCGTCGTAGTCAGACTGTGAAGAAACATGAACAGTTTCCTGCGAAACCTGTTGCGATTGTCCACACTCTGACTCAGAGTGAGAGCGGCCGTGTCCCAGACCAGCCCTATCCACTGAATTACTCGTGAGGGAAAGAGGTTTGACTTTACCAGATTTACCTTGAACCCTAGAGTTTTGACATGATTTAAAATTATGTTGACATGTTTGATGCATAATTGTTGTGTCTCTGCCACCACCAGCCAGTTGTCTAGGTACCACAACACTCTGATCCCTTGTTTTAACAATGGCATCAGGGCTTGCCGGACTAATTTCGTGAATAATCGAGGTGCTAGGTTCAAACCGAACGGCATCCTTTGAAAAACAAAATTTTGGTGCCTGATCCGTAAGGCCAAAAACCTTTGAAATCTTTTGTTGACCGATACGTGCCAATAGGCGTCTGTCAGGGTCTAGTGAACACATCCAACCTCCCGGCGGAAGTGTTAGCCTGATTTGGTGTACTGTTAACATTCTGAAAGACTCGTTGTGAATGTGAAGGTTCAGATAAGACAGGTCTACGACCGGTCTCATCTGAACACTGTCCCTTTTGGGAACCAAAAATAGTTTGGAGGTGAATACAGGGTGATTTGGGGGGACCGGGATGATGACATTCTTGGCAATCATTTCCTGGACCAGTGACTCCACCTCTAAAGAAACAAAATTCGCCGTTGTCGGCTGACGTAAGCGAGGTCGCCGGAGCCACTGCCAAGTGATGCCTTTGCGTGCCACCATCCGTGCCCAAGTGTTTAATGGCCATGCTTGGTGACACGTTCGGAACGATCCAGTTAGCAGACAAGGGTTCGCCGGCTGTACTACCCTCGGGTCCTCCGGCCTTAAGGTTGGCACCGGGAGTGAGAGAGACTTTAGTTTTTTGATGGTGGGGTTGGTGGTGCTGGACGCTTCGCCGGCTGGCTGGTGTTGGCCGAAGACTGGCCCTGACCTGGCTTATTATGGCCGCGTCCTCTCTGACCTGAAAACTTACTCTGTCTATGCCTGTACTGACCTTGGGGGGAGTGGGAGGACTTAGGCGGAAGAAAGGGCTTAGATCCCCCTGGCTGAGCTTTAGCGGTTGGCCTGGGTTTGGGGAAGTTAAAGGCAGGTTTCTTAGAAGGGGTGGGACTTTGTTTAAAGGCCTGCGCCATATTGAACACCGTTCGCCACACTTCAGGGGACATTAACGAGGGAGTAAGCACTGGTGACATGACCACCTGATTCGCAATGCGATCAGGCAGTTTGCGAACTAAAGACATTCTGAGATCTTGTCTTGCTCGTACCGCCTCAAGCAAGGCGGTGCGTATGTCACCCAGAGATTGGATTGACGACTGGAGTAGCAGTCGCCGGGATAATTCAACCGATCTTCTGGCATCCGCGTCTGCGATTGCCTGAGTGGACCGAAGTAAAGACTTAGCTACCTGTTGAGACACTATGTACTGAGAGAACAGGCGAAAAGCTTTCCCCCTTAGCCTAAATTCTCGGTCTAGGTGAGTTGGGGTAGGGGTAGTGAAAGGGTCTTTTAGCTCACAAAGATTAATCTTAGGGGCAGCTAGGAAAGAAAAAAAAGCTGACGGGACTCCGCCGGCAGAACATACCGGCATGGAGAACCACGAATGAGTATCTTGAGGGATCTGGTGGGAAGATTTGGAAGTAAATGTGGTTGCAAAGTTTTGAGCCTCTATCTCCCAATCTACCCAAGGTCCTGGACCCAACTGCCCCACCTTCAAGACTGGATTAGCTGCTTCGTCTGTGACGGTTTGTAAATCAAGTTCAGGAGTGAGAGCTGACAGAGTCTTAATGTCATTAAACCCATCCAGCTTAGACCAGTCTGAAAACAATTTTGAAGCTGAGGCAGGGGGTAAAGCTGGCTTAGTAGCATACACAAAATAGTCTTGGTGATAATAACTAGGTATAGCCTTTATGTTAACATCTAGTACATTTCCCAAAATATCCAAGGCCCTTAATTTCTTTGATTTATTGCCCTGGATGACCCACTCACGCGGTACTGGGAGTTCCCCTGACAAGGTAGGTTGGACGAGCTCTGGTTTAGTGGGGGTCAAAAGGACCCATGACTCGTCTGGTCCATAAAGCAAGGGCATAGCTACCTTTCTGAGAGGCGCCTTGTCTAGAGGGGGTGGATTGACATCCGTTATAACCCTTACATTCGAAGTGGTCAATGCCGCCGTAGCAGGCATAGTAACCACTGATGGTGACAGAGTGGGGGGGTTAGGGATCTTAGATAAAGCAATAGAAGCCATCAGAGGCCGTACCGTAGAACTTGTCGTGGGAGCCCCCATGTCCACTGTGGGAGTTTCCTGTTGTTGGCCATTTTTTTTAGATAAAGCATGACTAAGTAGCCCATCAATTTCCTGCGCAGTGACAAATTGAGTTGATGATGAACTTACTGGTGAATCATTAATATCCTGCGCGGCGTCTAAGCCTGAACCTGACTCTTGCCCTTCCATCTCCGAAATTATTGAAACCTCGTCTTTCTCCTCCTGATCCTCCTGAGAAGACCCCGCCGAAGCTGGGGTACCTTGCTGCCAAGATAAGTCAGGAATAGAGGATGGGATCGCCGCGTCCCTGTGGACGTCAGCTACTGTGTGACTCGTTTGAGTCGGAAGTGGGTGGTCAGACCCTGGCTGAGCAAATCGCCAAACACCGAGGCCCTGGCCTACACTCTCTTGGGAGTCTGAAAAATTCTCAATCACTGATCCCCCTGAACTCTCCAATTCCAGGGTTAAAATATTAATGGGTAAATCCTCTTTAGGGACAGGCACCGCACTGGACCCTTGAGACCTCACACAAACTCTGTCTGGGGTAGAGGTACGATGAGAGGCACTAGAAGCTGGTGAATGTAGGGAGGTTTTTCGTCTATGGGAATCCTTTTTGGAAGATTTATGGCTACGGTGTGACCGTGAACTACTCTTTGATTTGGAGGATTCATCGCCGTGACCACTGGTGGAACTTTCCGTCCTACTCTTCTTACTCGATGGTGAAGAGGCAAGACTAGATGACTGGCGTCTGAGAGGTGACCTAGACCGAGATCTCGCCCGAGACGAGGAGGCGGACGCCGGGGGTGTAGGCTCTCTTGGACGTTTCGGAGTAGCAGCAGAAGACACAGAACCCTGACCAGTCTCCGCCGGCTTATGACAAGTGACTCGAGAGGAACGTTTAGGGGGAGGGTGTTCAAAAAGCAATCTATCCCAAAGAGGGACATTGTCACATTGAAGTGACTTATGAGCAACAATCGTAGTGTATGCTTACATCTGTTGCCTCACTTCTCTTAACGCGACCGCCGCGGTCTTATCATTGTCGCATAGGACCTTGACAGCTAATTGGGAGCAAAAAGAACAATTACGCATGACCCACAGACCCCTTGAGCGGTCTAGACATTTAACACACTTTATGCAAAGAGTATGCGCAAAAATAGGGATACCGGCACAGGTAGGGGTAGTGCATAAAGCAAAGACTGGGGCCAAGGTCGCCATGACAGAGACTGGTGGGGAAAACTACCGCCGGGTCTGTATTGGTCCGCCGGAGCCCAGCTCTGGAAAAAAAGAAAATTTCCAGGAATTAATGCTCATAAGGTTGACCCAACATGTTCGCACACAAGTGTTAATAACCCACCGGGTAACGAGATGTAATGACACAACGATCACAGCTCGCTACGCGGCGGGGCTCAGAATATCTAAACATATCTTTTTAAGAAAGTGAAGAATACCCTCTGACATAATATAACGGTCCAGCATGGCGTTTATAGTCTTTCTGGTGGTGACTGTCTCCAGATTCAATTTTGGAACAAAAACAACCCCCCATAAAGACGCCGGCCCTTGAAATATTTTAGTAGAATAACACAGGGCAGGCTGATACGAGATCTGATTTCTAACGAATTGTCACAAAAGATCGCCGTAAGTATGAAGGCGGCGATACCTATACGTATCCCTAAAATAAGTGGTTAAATCGAAATTGAATTGTAAATTCCTTATTACCTCCACCCAGGAGCACCCGCCGGGTGTAAAAACGATGTTAACCCCCAATTGAACCTTCAATCGCCGTAAGTGTAAAGGCGGCGATACATAACGTATCACTTAAAATGGATCGGTTAACTAACTGAATGACTTAGTTCTTCATCCCACCCTACCAAGGTACACCCGCCGGGTGAGATGTCAAAACGTTAACCCCATAAGTTCCTGTCCCCACTTCTTTGTAAAAGATCGCCGGGGAGGAAAGCCCTTAACAACAGCTAGGTTTTTTCTTGTGGTTTGTAAAACCGGGTAGAAAAACTTCATAACATATGTTCGCATGAACAATGTTTTTTGATGGGTACAGCCATTCCGCCGGGAATCAAAGGGAGCCTGAAAACAGGCACCAACACAGGAGACACAGTTCTGGAGAGCCACAGACACCTCATCGCCGGGGACACAAGCCTGTGTTGAAACCACGTGTGGCCCAACACGGCTCTCTGCCGGGTTTTTTTTCATGGTGAAACCGAGAAAAAACCCGCCGGAAGGAAACCCACCCCGTTCAGACACCATCTGAACGAACAACGGACACGAAGGAAAGCCACGCACGACTAGCCTAAGTCCACACAATAATCCGTGGAATTAGCCAATACACAACTAAACCAGGAAACAAACATAGTCCGAGGAATTAGCCAATACACAACTAAAACCCGGATACACATGACACAGTAGGGCATATTTATAAAAATAAACAATAACACTTGTACATGTGGCAATGCTACGAGCGGCTGGCTAGGCCTAAGTAGACGGCATAAGAAATGTTGAAATATACACAAAACACTGGAAATATAACAACAGGAACCACCGCCAACACACCACTGTAGCAAAAACTTCCGGCAAAGGGAAGACTGACTCGGGACCCAGAAAAAACTTCACTAAGTGAAGAAAAATACGCTGGGAACGTCAGTAAGCAAAGCTTACCTCATCAGAAAGATAAAAGGCAGCAATAATTAACGCGTAATGAAAGCCGCCTGCATCACAAGCTAACTCAACTGTGAAACGATCACAAGTCCACAACAGGACCACGAGGGTACATCCGAAATAGATGCCCCAAACACACGACCCAAAATACACTGCACTGCGGGCAACCAGCCCAGGACACTCCTGCTACGCATATCCTAACCTTACTCGATACATCCCGGAGTAAACAAATGAGAAAAAACTCACTAGGGACGCAGCAAATGCGGAACCAGCGGAGCGTGGGGAGACACGTCCGGGCAGGCTGAGCGCAGAGCAGAGAAGGAAGAATGACGCCTGAATCAGCATCTGGTCAGAGATCCACACAAGTACATCCACGATATGATGGAAAGCTTATTAGATAGTTATTCTTATTTTCTTTTTGTTTTTATTTTTTACGAAGTTTTTTCGTAGTGAGAACCCAATTCATAATGACTGAAGCCATGAGTGAGGTCGCGTGTGCTCATGATGAAGGCCCCTCAGTTTTTAGATGCTCTGCGCGGTAGATTCAAACTACGGCGGATTAGTGTTTGAAGAGGATGCCTTATGTAATAGGCATGTTCGTCAATGATGGAGGGGCCACTAATAAATACAATATCGTATTTACTTTTTGTTATATCTCTGACAAGCTCTATATTTGTCCTCAGAGAACAGCAATTAAATGTACACATTCTTAGGTTATAGCTATCCATTACACTTATGATTGAAAGTACAATACTGTATAATATATATATGAATATACATATACTGTACGCATGCACAATATGCATCAACTACTATTTACCAGAATTAAAAGTGTACAAATATTACAAAATAATATAGTTATAGATCAACAGATAATCCACTGAAGATAAAAGAAGCAAAAATACGTAATCAAAGGAATGGGGAGCGGGGTGGAGGGGAGAGGGGTGGAAAAGGGGGGTCATGCGGGGAGAATAATAAGTTACCTCCAGGACAGTTATATACCGTAAATTCACACTATTTATCAATCCTATCTTCTAGTCCCTTAGATATATTAAAGAATTTATTAATGATGACATCTTCAGGCCAAAAGTGCTGGGTTGAACAGTTGATCCCTCTCAGAGAGTTTTACTCCTACTTTAAACGCCGTATGTTCGTCTGTTCTTATTTTTAATTCATTTATTGTCCTAATATTGATGCCAAATGTTTCATTAATGTACACCTTTACATCTTCACATGACATATTAAGGTCAACTCTGCCTACATATATATCTGCCGTTTTTGAGACACCTCTAAATGAACTTTCACTTTTTCTTTGACCTGTAACTCCAGTACTTAACTTCTTTATGGTTCGTCTCTTTTCATTTTTGCTCTCCACCAACATCCAGCCTTCACTCCCATGGGGAGTCCCAGCTCGTTGGGTCGGAGAGTTAGTGGGAGCCCTGTGACCCCCACGGTGGTAGGGGCCCCGTTGGATTCCCTTCGTGATGGCTCCTGTACATCTATCGGTGACACGAGATGCAGGGGTACTGTTGAGTGTCCTCGGCTGTGGTCTTCCTCCTTCTCCCTCCTCACTCGTTGTTGATGAAGCAGTACTCTCCCTCCGTTCATTCACTGCAGGCATCTCTCTGTCAGTAGTCACTCTGTCGGGGGCGGCTGTTCCTCTATCACTGTTCGTAGAATGCATTGCAATCCTCCCTCCATTTCTCATCGTGTTCGCGTATGTGCCTCCTCCACCACTGCTCTGCCTTCTCCCTCGTTCCACGCTTGTTCTAGGTCGGTTTGATACACTTGGAGTCGAACTCGTCTGGATAGCTTCTGCAAACGACTTCGAATTAGCATGGTTTGCGTTTGTTGCAGTCTCCCTTTGGTTCGGTGTGATTCAGGCTGTCCAATGACGCGTCTAAATGAGGTGAGGTCATCAAGGACATTGATTTCGTTAATGGTAACATCCCTGGCGGCATCTCCTAGCCCGTTGACGGCATTCATGAGCTTGCTTTTCAAATCAATTAGGTAATTTTTCATTACATGAACTGTATTTGCGGTGTTTATTACTTCAGTTTTTATATCAAGTATTTTTGGCAAAACCTCGTTGATTTTAGCTGTATTCTCAAAGAGATCAGATAAAAGTGGGCCCAGCATTTCCAGTCCAATCGGTGGCATTCGCTTATGAGAGCCAGTCACAAATGTTACTTGTATCTTTTCCTTAATTATTCGTTCATGAAGGTCGATGACATCTTTCACTTCTTTTTTCTTCTTCTCAGGATCTCGTCTCCATGGAACGTCTTCCTTCAGAATTCGGCATAAGATTTCTTTCCTTTTTTAACTTCCTCATAGCAGTACAATGATAGGATCATTTCAAAGAGTGTATCGTATGGATAATCATTTTTAACTTCCTCATAGCAGTAGAATGATAGGATCATTTCAAAGAGTGTATCGTATGGATAATCATTTTAACTTCCTCATAGCAGTAGAATGATAGGATCATTTCAAAGAGTGTATCGTATGGATAATCATTTTTAACTTCCTCATAGCAGTAGAATGATAGGATCATTTTAAAGAGTGTATCGTATGGATAATCATTTGTTAACTTCCTCATAGCAGTAGAATGATAGGATCATTTCAAAGAGTGTATCGTATGGATAATAATTTTAACTTCCTCATAGCAGTAGAATGATAGGATAATTTCAAAGAGTGTATCGTATGGATAATCATTTTGACTTCCTCATAGCAGTAGAATGATAGGATCATTTCAAAGAGTGTATCGTATGGATAATCATTTTTAACTTCCTCATAGCAGTAGAATGATAGGATCATTTCAAAGAGTGTATCGTATGGATAATCATTTGTTAGCTTCCTCATAGCAGTAGAATGATAGGATCATTTCAAAGAGTGTATCGTATGGATGATCATTTTTAACTTCCTCATAGCAGTAGAATGATAGGATCATTTCAAAGAGTGTATCGTATGGATAATCATTTGTTAGCTTCCTCATAGCAGTAGAATGATAGGATCATTTCGAAGAGTGTATCGTATGGATAATCATTTGTTAACTTCCTCATAGCAGTAGAATGATAGGATCATTTCAAAGAACGTATCGTATGGATAATAATTTTTCCCTGAGTTCACAAAACACAACAGGCTGTTCACAACATATCCATTCTCATCCATTATTAAAGGTAATTGGTAACTCTTACTGGAATGAAGCCATGTCGACGTATTGTTAATGGGATGTGGGGGTACTAATCTCCGAAATTATCACTATTAAACACAGCTGAATATTTTCATATCACAATAGCAATCAGCATCTCTATATAGCACTGGTAAAGTATCTTGTGGTGCCATTGATACAAGACGAGGTACACTGTCAGTATTATATGGTGTAGATCACTCCGCCGTCGCCATGTTTGTTTACACTGGACGCCATGATCAACCCAACTTGTATAACACTGTTATTCCATACTTCATAGGTCCATTATTAACAATGTTTCCTCGAAAATAGATCGCCGCTCACTTCACATGTATGTAATACCGTCCATAGCGTAACAGTTCACCGATAAATACCGGAAAATTGGAAGAAACTCGGGAGCATTCTCACAGTGCTTGGGTAGTAGTGGTAGTGGTAATGTGTTACGTCCTGGGATATATAAACACTGGGCTCTTTCTATTGGACTAGGTATGCGGCAACAAGCAACAACGGAAAACGCTAGATCCAACCCTTATCTATAAACCCAGGCAACAAACCACCCTAAACCGTCAAGAGTCCTGCCTGGACAACAAGGTATCCTATGACTCGGTTACAGGGTGCACGCACTATAGACTGCTGATAGTGAAGCAGGCTATATAAAAGATCACACAATTAAGTTGACTTAAAGCTTCAAGGAAAAGATAGATAACGGAATTAAATTGCAGAAACAATTTAATAACAAACTAGAAGAAAGTACATTTAACGTTACGTTAATTAATACAACTAATCACCCCTGCGTGAAAGAAGGTGAAAGCAAACAGTCCTCAAAACATCGTACCGGTAGACAAGATGCGGGTTTCTAAACTGCATGCGGCTACTGTAGGATCTGATGCTTAGCAAAGAAAGTACCTTACAGATTTAGAGAACTCTTAACTCATAAGCAGGAATAAATACTAGTGATAGGCCATACAGTGTATAATGGCATAGGTATAATTAAAGAAAGGCAGCAACTCGCAATATAACCACATACAGGTGTGCTTCTCACTCTTAGTCAGGCAAGCCTGCTCGGACAGAGTCTCTAAGCCACACCCTGACTCACAATGCTCACAAAGACGGTAAACTGTGGCACAATAACAAGCATACAGATATAATAAACCACTAGCTGTTAATCTGCCAGGCGGCAGAGGTCTAGCCGGAAGGATATAGGCTTCGGATACCCGGGCTGAGCCACCTGCTCCAGCCTAGGGACGGTCCCAAGTCTGTGCGCCAAATTACTCTAATTGAAAGGGTGCTCTCTTGAGAGACTCAGATCGCAAGTATCTGACTCTCTCCTGGCGACCCTAAAACAAAAGCAAGACGTGCTAGCGCAGTGCTGAGTGGACTAGGCAAGGGCCCTCACACAACACAACACTAGACACACAGGGACACAGACAAGAAAATGCCCCCAGACTCCCACGGGTATCCTAGTAAAGTCGTGCGGGTCCACAGGACTCGCACCAGCAGACTTTACTTAAAGGATTGCAAAAAGCCCCCCCTCCGGTCTAGCCCCTGCTAACCTGACACAAAAACACACTAGCAAGCATGAAACCACCAAATATGAGACAACAAAAAAGCTTCCTAGGTCTCATTAACAATTACATCTCTGCATAAGGCCCAAAATCCTATCTAGTTATCTGAGAGCTCGTCGTTAATACAATAATAGATATAAGGTCTATCAAGGGGATGGGATAATTAAATAGATTGGTGAAGTAGGGAAGGAAGGTATACAAAGTAAGAGAGAAAGTTTCTAAGTGGGGTTGAGAGGGATAGATATCAAGGGGGTCCGAAGGGTACGACAGTGAGGTGAGCTCTGAGTCTTGAATCTGTCTGGACCCCACCCTAGGCATGCGAAATACATCCCATGCTTGGCAACACTCAACACCGTTGCCGGGTCAAAATCCTCTACCCCTTGCGTGAGTCGAAACTAAGCCTAACGTTGCGATCAAATTGGCAACATCAGGCTCGTCCCAAGCTAGACTCTCCGCGCGAAGCAACGTCCCCCAGCCGGTCTCTCTCCCGCTCGTCTCCTCCCACTCTCACTAGACTTACATCTTATATATTATAATGAAACAATCAACTATCGAGAATAAAATATACTAAGATGCGTTGGTTAAGAATAAGGGCAGCTTCAAGCTGTGAAACAACATAAGAATATCCCAGACATTAGTTACATTGTCGTAGGATATATACTGAGGAAAAGCCGGCCGGCCGGCTGCCGCCAGCTGGTTTCTAAACGGCTGGGCAGCCGACACGCGCGCATGCCCGCACGTGGCTACTATGCAGGAGCGTCACACCTCCCCCAAGATATAAGACCCTTGACTAAGTTCTTCATATCTAACAGAAAGCTTCGCATAGTACCACACACTGTTACGACACAAGGCACTATATATAAACAAAATAAAGACTGTTGCGCTCCATCGAGCAAGTTCAACTAACTTAGCGACAATAAGCGAAAACATTCAACTTAGATACTGCTACAACATCTTATACAAAATTCTACACGTTATAAAAATAAAGAGTTTTTATAAGATTTTTGCTTTTTTAATTTGTTTATGGCGGCTGCACTTACAGGGGCAAGCCTATTTTACTCCACTCTCAACACACACTGACTGAACGGCGAGGGTTCTCCTGCAAACAAATCCTCCCATGACAAACAATCAGCCAAAACATTATCAGTGCCCTTAGCATGCCACACATCCAACTTGTGTCCCGGCAGCAAAACAACACCTGGCACTGATAAACTGCCCAGTTCATCACAAGACTGGCATTTCTCTTCGCTCGTTCCGGCAACGGGGCCTGCCAATAACCTTTCACTAGTTCTACCTTCGTGATAGGCGATGCAGCCCCGAGGCGGTCTATGGTGTCGTCAACTCTCGATAAGGTATAGGCGTCTGTCAGGGATAATGCACACACACTCTCGCAATCAACACACTCACTGATCTTGCCACTTAACATCGGTTGCAAAGTTACAGGCAACGACCACTCACGACATTCCTTATCCCTTAGACCCTTCGTCAACACGTAATCCAGCTCTGCTTGCACCACAGGCTGTCGAGCAGGATTTATACGGTAGGGATCCAATTTGAACCTTGCACTGTCTCCAGCCTCCATGTCGGATTCTACTTCGTACATCAGGCCTGGAAAATGAACAAACATGCGAAAGTACTGCCATACCCTAGTAAACAACTGCCTTGCACTGTCTCCACGAACAACATGCCTAGTGCCCTCCCACAACCCAGCCGAGACCGCAGCTTCTAACCTGTAGTCTCCCTCCTTCTCCACCTTCGTCCCTAGAACAGCCAGGTCATGAGAGGGACAATCAGTACCACCTGTGCAGTCACTCCCATAGTTCATTATTGCTAAGGCTTCCCCGCCGATACCGTACATGCACACCCCCGCATTTCTTACGACTACATCTGCCTGCGCAGCATCACCGCTTTTAGCGACATGGCCAGATACAGTCGGTCTATTGTAGGGCTGTAGCAATTGACTAGAGCAGCATAGGGAGGCTATGCGACGACTGGGCACTTCTATGCCACAGCCAACCTCACCAATCTGCTCAAAGTCCTCCTTTTGACCACCACCCTTGGCAGCCATGGGTCGACCCTGACCTGGCAACCATGCCAAAGCCTCGTCGCCCACCTTGAACCACCGAAACAACGAGGCTAACGGTCTTTCAACATTCACGTGACCTGCCCGCGGAACATCTTGCACCGCCCTAGTTGTGAGGCTCAAGGGCTCGGCACGACCAGTGGGGTATGAACCGAGCTGGTGCTGGAGCGCTGCACACTGCTGCTCAGGCAGGAGCTCTAGCGCTTCCACAGCCACCAGACTCGTGTCCCCCGCCCACTGCTCCGCCGAGACATGACAATCCCTATTCTCCTCCACCTGTGCCCTACTGCTCCCCTCTCCTTCTCCACCTTGGCCGCTGCAGACCAACGCAGGGACAGTAGGCTGCTCAGGTGGTTGCCTCACAAACTCCTCCAACAGGTTCACTTGACATGTTTCCCCGTCCTCGTGTTTGATCTCGACAGCACCATTACCACACTTCTGAACTTCCGGATCCTCCATCTGCAGGTTACAAATATCTGAGGGAACCAACCTGTCTAGATGCTTCCGAAGCAACCCAAGTCCTCCCCCAATATCAAACTGAGCAACCCTTTTTTCTCTCCGTGTGTAACGTTGCTGCCTCGGAGTCTCTTCCTGCCCTACCTCCTCACTAGCTGTGACAGGTCCTGGGGCCTCTCCAGACTCTAACATAGGTGCCAATAATGAGTCACCAAGAAACACTGCCGGCTCAAAACTCTCCAATTGACCAACACTTCCCGTTTTCTTGTGACCTTTCCTCCGCGGTTTGATAGACTGAGGTGGTGGCTGCAAGGCTCCGGATGTCTGAGAACGCGTCACAACACCCGCCATGGTTTGTACGCTACACTTCTCAACCCACTCCTGTTCCTCCCTACTAACGTCGGCCGCCTTCTCGGCAACGACCAAGGGTGAAACCTTAGAAGCAGGCACCGCAAAGTCGTTGCCGAGGAGGAGGTCGACGCCCCCAACAGGCAAGTTCTCTACAATTCCGACATCCAGCTCCTTCGCCACACCACCCACCTCCAGCTCCATCCGCACCAGCGGGTAGGACTTCGTAGCATTGATCCCCTGAACTACCACCACCCGAGCAGCGTTAAACGGCCTACCAGTAAAGTTCTTTAACAAGGTCTGAGAAGCCCCCGTATCACGCAATAGCTTAACTCCTCGCCTTTCGCCAGCCCACCTCACAAAACCATGCCCTCTATGACCCCCAAAGACGTCGCGGATAGGGTTCGAGCCTTCCGGACTCTTGAACACAGGCTGTGTCCCAACTTCAGACGAACTACCCTTGGCAAACTCAGAAGATATAGGCGACACCCCTATGCTGCGGGCCAATGACACAACCTTGTTTGGTGGCTTGTTCGGACAAGCATTTGCAAAGTGACCCTCCTTGTGACATGCAAAGCACTCTTTACTCTTTGGTTTCCCTTGGGAGTGGGAGGTACCATTAGACTTCTTATACGGGACGGTATTTGGTTTATGTTCAGTTTTATTGTCAGTGCTAGATGGTTTTGTATATTTATGTGTATCAAAATTCTTGGGAGGGGGAGGGGTACGATCCTTTGCACCCGACTCACTCCTAGCTGCTGCTCCGCACCCTCGAATTAATGACAGTCGGAGGTCAGCCATTTCTGCTGCCTCCTGGAGAGTTCTAGGATTTTTTTCCTTTATATTTAATGTTAAGTCCCCGCCTGTACACTTAAAGAACTGCTCCAAGAGAACCAGCTCACTCAACTCCTCAAAAGTAGCTGCCCTCTCGGAACGCAGCCAATGCCGTAGTGCATCAGACAAGTCCCGGGCGTGTTCTAGGAAGGTACTATCCTTGCCCTTAGTAACACCCCGAAACTTCAAGCGGTAAGTTTCTGGTTGTAACTCATAGGCCCGTAGCACAGCCTTCTTTAGCTCATCATAAACTACACAGGACTCTAAAGGTAGTGCATCATACGCTTTTAGCCCCTTTCCTAGGAGTCTTGTTGAAACTAATGCTGCCCACTTTTCCCGAGGCCACTGGTGTTCCTGACACTTCTTCTCAAATCGCATAAAAAACTCAGTCACACATCATTCATCGAACACAGGAACTAGTTTAAGCAGGTGCGACAATGATTGGTCCCGATGCCTGTTACCTCCCCCAATATTTCGCCCTGTTACCTCCACTCGAGTTCTCTCCAGCTCCCTGTCAGCCCGATACCTAGTAGACTCTGCCTGCAGTTCAGCCTCTCATATAGCTGTTCTCTCTGCAGCCTCAGCCTGAGCTCTAGCAGCCTCAGCCTGCACACTAGCCTGTCTCTTGGCAGCCTCAACCTGAGCTCTAGCCTGTCTTTCGGTAGCCTCAACCTGAGCTCTAGCAACCTCAACCTTGGCCATCTCAAGCCGAAACAACAAATCTGGAGTCAACCCTTGAGGAGGGGAAGGTGCATTTAATGGAGAGGGTCCCTGTGATTGAATTCCATGCTGCCATTGACCATCAACTTGGGGGTATGTACTAAATTCAGGCACCCTGACGTTTGATATGGGGGTAGAGTGGAGGGGGGGCTGGGGACCGGGGCCCCCAGTCGCCTCTCCACCCAGGTCTCTCCCTTCTAAACCCAATATCAAAGTCCTCAGCTGATCTTTCCTCATGCCACTTAAACCCTGGTGACCCTGAAGACCTGCCACACACTTTAAGCCATACTTATTCATCTTCAACACCCTGGCAGCGGTAAGGGGCACCTCTAAAAATCTGCTAGCACCCTCCTCGCTATCGACTAGCCACTCCACAGGTCTTTCTCCCTCCGAGCCCTTATCGTGACCTGACCCATCACTGTGTTCTGATGTATTAGACATGTTTGTGTACTGCAGTAATTATCACGGTTATAGAATGTGCCTTATCTCCTATGCAAGTATGTATATACTAATGTTATTTAAAGTCTTTAATGTGTTATATTGGTTGCTCCAAAAAAAAACTATGTCCACTGTATTCCTCTAATCATAAGGAATCTCAAAACAAATGACCACTATATTCCTCTGTTCAGTAAATCCTATGCAAGGTCGCCATTTGTTACGTCCTGGGATATAATTATATAAACACTGGGCTCTTTCTATTGGACTAGGTATGCGGCAACAAGCAACAACGGAAAACGCTAGATCCAACCCTTATCTATAAACCCAGGCAACAAACCACCCTAAACCGTCAAGAGTCCTGCCTGGACAACAAGGTAACCTATGACTCGGTTACAGGGTGCACGCACTATAGACTGCTGATAGTCAAGCAGGCTATATAAAAGATCACACAATTAAGTTGACTTAAAGCTTCAAGGAAAAGATAGATAACGGAATTAAATTGCAGAAACAATTTAATAACAAACTAGAAGAAAGTACATTTAACGTTACGTTAATTAATACAACTAATCACCCCTGCGTGAAAGAAGGTGAAAGCAAACAGTCCTCAAAACATCGTACAGGTAGACAAGATGCGGGTTTCTAAACTGCATGCGGCTACTGTAGGATCTGATGCTTAGCAAAGAAAGTATGTTACGGATTTAGAGAACTCTTAACTCATAAGCAGGAATAAATACTAGTGATAGGCCATACAGTGTATAATGGCATAGGTATAATTAAATAAAGGCAGCAACTCGCAACATAACCACATACAGGTGTGCTTCTCACTCTTAGTCAGGCAAGCCTGCTCGGACAGAGTCTCTAAGCCACACCCTGACTCACAATGCTCACAAAGACGGTAAACTGTGGCACAATAACAAGCATACAGATATAATAAACCACTAGCTGTTAATCTGCCAGGCGGCAGAGGTCTAGCCGGAAGGATATAGGCTTCGGATACCCGGGCTGAGCCACCTGCTCCAGCCTAGGGACGTTCCCAAGTCTGTGCGCCAAATTACTCTATTTGAAAGGGTGCTCTCTTGAGAGACTCAGATCGCAAGTATCTGACTCTCCTGGCGACCCTAAAGCAAAAGCAAGACGTGCTAGCGCAGTGCTGAGTGGACTAGGCAAGGGCCCTCACACAACACAACACTAGACTCACAGGCACACAGACAAGAAAATGCCCCTAGACTCCCACGGGTATCCTAGTAAAGTCGTGCGGGTCCACAGGACTCGCACCAGCAGACTTTACTTAAAGGATCGCAAAAAGACCCCCCTCCGGTCTAGCCCCTGCTAACCTGACACAAGAACACACTAGCAAGCATGAAACCACCAAATATGAGACAACAAAAAAGCTTCCTAGGTCTCATTAACAATTACATCTCTGCATAAGGCCCAAAATCCTATCTAGTTATCTGAGAGCTCGTCGTTAATACAATAATAGATATAAGGTCTATCAAGGGGATGGGATAATTAAATAGATTGGTGAAGTAGTGGAAGGAAGGTACACAAAGTAAGAGAGAAAGTTTCTAAGTGGGGTTGAGAGGGATAGATATCAAGGGGGTCCGAAGGGTACGACAGTGAGGTGAGATCTGAGTCTTGAATCTGTCTGGACCCCACCCTAGGCATGCGAAATACATCCCATGCTTGGCAACACTCAACACCGTTGCCGGGTCAAAATCCTCTACCCCTTGCGTGAGTCGAAACTAAGCCTAACGTTGCGATCAAATTGGCAACGTCAGGCTCGTCCCAAGCTAGACTCTCCGCGCGAAGCAACGTCCCCCAGCCGGTCTCTCTCTCCCGCTCGTCTCCTCCCACTCTCACTAGATTTACATCTTATATATTATAATGAAACAATCAACTATCGAGAATAAAATATACTAAGATGCGTTGGTTAAGAATAAGGGCAGCTTCAAGCTGCGAAACAACATAAGAATATCCCAGACATTAGTTACATTGTCGTAGGATATAATACTAAGGAAAAGCCGGCCGGCCGGCTGCCGCCAGCCGGTTTCTAAACGGCTGGGCAGCCGACACGCGCGCATGCCCGCACGTGGCTACTATGCAGGAGCGTCACAAGTGGTAGTAAGAGATATATAATTAGTATTACCTTCATAATTGTCTGGTGGTAAAAATCAGCCTCTGCCTCACATACACCCATACTTCAATCTCTCTCTCTCTCTCTCGAACACCCACCCACACGCACGCATCATTATACGTGATATTATAGCCATATCGTGATATCGATCCCATTTTAACCTAAACTTACACAAATTCCACCTCTCTCTCTCTCTCTCTCCTCATACACAAAACTTCACATTTACAAGTATTCATATAAAACAAGACTTCACATATAAAAAAAACATCACATTAAGCCTACAATAATTCACGTAATAAATCACTTATACAAGACTTAACCTATATTTCTTGACCTATCAATAAATTAGTAGCTTCTCTTCAGACATAAGCCGGTTCATTCCAGATCATCGTATAAATTAATCACACGCTTCCTCTCGTAGTAATATAGGCCTTATCATTGGTGGATAATTAACATAGTAAGTAAATGCAATCAATCTTGCCACTGCCCCCCCCCCCCTCTCTCTCTCTCTAATATAGTTTTTGTGCAGTTAAATTGTATCATATAAATGTATTCAATTATATGTAATAGTATATCTAACTAGGCTATCTACGCATATGTGTATGTGCGTGCATGCGTAATTGTGTATGCGTTAGTGCGCATTAATTTGCCAGTGCATAACGAATATATCCACTAGATAATATTTAATGTTGAATCTATCCATCTACTTACCTAGGCAATATATAGGATAAAGTACAGTACCGGTATGTAGCACCTCTCTCTCTCTCTCTCTCTGGGGAGAGAGCCTTCTAATTTGCTGTCCTATTCTTCTATTGTAAACTATGCCTGTCTAGTAGTATTAAGGCTGGACCACCTAGTATGGACCGCAAGGTCTGTGTTGTCAGAGTATCTGTGTAATTCTGTGCAACTCTCTCTCTCTCTCACACACATACAGAAAGTTTGGAGTACAGCAGGCCAGACAGGATAGGAGGGGGGGGGGGGGGGTTGTAGGGGGGAGGGGAGGGATGTACGTACATTCGGAACTAAGTACGGTACGCGATTTTCCTACGCTGATTTGCACGGGCCGCGAACACAATTTATCCAACCCCGTTCGGGCCACTCGTAGCCTACATCTGGCTGCAACACCGCGCTTCCCCTCATTTGCTTTTCCATATTCATTCTGTGACGATACCTATTCAATACATGTTTTTAGATATATGTTACATATAAACTGCATACCGTAGGCTGGGTTAGATTTAGAATAGGCTCAACTAAGGAATATATTGAAGTAAATTAAGTTAGGTTAGGCTAAGTTGACACAAATGATCAAATGGTACGGCATAACGGGTTGCCGAAAATATACTCGCGCAGCAATTCTCCCGTCATTTTCAGGAGAGAGAGAGTTTGATAAATGACAATAATAACATGAACAACAAAGAAGGGCAGGGGGGCTCGAGGCCTTGCTCTCTCTCTCTCTCTCTCTTTCTCTCGTTCAAGAGCAGAAATGGCATATTGGTACAAGTTGACGAGGCTGGAGTAATACCGGTATTGAACGTGACAAGGCTGGTAATACCGTTTGAACACACACACATCGGTTCCCCGTTTCACACACACACACACGCACCCACACCCACACTCACTTACACTCGCACCCACCCACATACACACACGCTCCCACACCCGCACCCATACACACGTACACTCGCACCCACCCACCCACACAAGCACATAAACAGACAGACAGACACAGACCCACACCCACATACGATTTAACCCTCTCTGTACCGGCGATGTCTGTCATATTTCATTCTAGTCATATTCAGACGATTTGATGCAGCTTACGAAGGATCTGTTGTAGTTAAAATGGTTCGTTGAGTTAGTTTGAAGCCTCATAATTGATAGACATCCTTCTTAAGCGGAATAAACTCGTCTAACAGTTGTCAGAATATGATAAAAAGGACATCCCTGGTACTGAACGGCTGTATACTCTTTACACTATCGCTATCTTACAGCCTATTGCTATACCGGGTATGACATTTTGGTGTAGCAAAACTTAGGGTACGGTACTGATATACAAGATATAAGATTCTCTATCCCTTAGTGGACATACACTGATCTCTCTCCCTCTCTCTCTCTCTCTTTGTCCATTACACACCTTTCATTTACCATAACACGCCTCACTTCTCCCTCACTTCCCCCTCCCTAATACCCCTCTCTCTCTCTCTCTCTCTCTCTCTCCCCCCCCCCCCTCCCTCCCGTTCTCCCCTGTCATTTTATTTCGGTCGGTTTCACACATTTTACGGCCCCACATCAGGCAATGAGCGAGGGTCAAAATAAGCTAACTACCCCTTTTATTATTATATAACTTTCACTGTTTGGCTACGCTCGGTCTGAGAGAGAGAGAGAGAGAGAGAGAGAGAGAGAGAGAGAGAGAGAGAGAGAGAGAGAGAGAGAGAGCTATTATCACAGTAATAACATAGCTATTACATAGCTTTTTTTAATAACTTTACGCCCAATAAACTACTATGTGCAACTTGCAACATTTCATATCCTAAATAGCACTAATTAATCAGGGAGTATATCAAACCAGGATCATTTTTGTTTTAAGACTGGATTAAATATGAAATGAAGAAAAAGAACAGAGGGAAAGGTGTACATGAAGTAGCATTGTTTGTGCCATTTTATTACTTACATCAATATAATAAGAACGGTCAAGCATTAACTGAACTGCGTAATTAGTAATGAGACTAATGACGACTGTACTTGTTACAATAATATCCAATACTGGCACAATTATTTATGAACAATAGTTATCCCTCTCGCTATCCTGTGGACTCGGGGGTTGACGTTTAGCATTCAGACATAGAGTTATCACAATCTCATAATTACCTCTCCAAAATTAGTTTTCTGCCCACAACTCACTCAAAGATAACTACAGAGGTTTAAATAACTAAACTAAGGTTTCTAAACACCCCTGAGGTAAATAAAGCTTTAAGTATACCAGAAAGGGCGCACATCGCGTTCTGTGCGTGAAAGGGTTAATTTGATTTAGGGTAAAATTCATGTATATACTGTAGATTGGTTTGCCTTTCAGATATTAAACTGAAACATTGTATGTTACATGACAGAGAGAGAGAGAGGTGGGGGGGGGGGGTTACAGGCCTATTGTCGCATCCATAGGCTACACATCGGAAAAAACAAATAACATACCAAAGAAAACACGTACCTTACGGTGCGTACTGACCACAAGTATCATGATGAGGATAACTATTATAAACCACAGTCCTGAAAGTCAAAGACCACCTGGACATGAGAGGTACTCAATTCCTGGTTGCAGCCTCCACAAACCAACGCCATCCACTACACTACATGGCAGCACACCCACAACCCACCAAGGAACATCAAAACAACACCCAGCACACGATATCACACACAAATACTGCCATCTCTCCCTCCCTGCCCATCCCAAACCAGCTTCCAGAATCACATCCATACCGGTACTCATATCACTCACCTTTCCATCTAGTCACTCAAAGACAACACGCAGCTGCATGCACGACTTACCGAAATCCATCCTTCTGAGTCCTCCTTTCCTCGCGAGGACATAGTCCACCTGGCCAGACTGACATGTGGGCACCGTCCAGCTCTTCTGAGCTATCAGAAGAGACTGGAAGACTCTGTCGGTGACACCTGTCCAGGATGTAACACAACACCCCATAATATTAAACACATCATAGAAGATTGCATTCCACACAATCACAACATAATCTACACTCCTTGAGAGCCCTGTGGGAAAGCACGATCTCGGCCATGGTCTTCCTTAGGGATTCGTGGCTGTTCGGCCAGGCAGCCTAGGGAACGACAACAACACCAACAACACCAACAACTATTATAAACTCAATACATAAACGAGATAACTGAAACTAACTCCAAAACAGAAACAAACCACTAAATTAAGAAGCATACGGTTTATAATTATTGTCAAACTAATGATGACTGAACTAACCTTGCGGACCTAATGACCAAGGTGTGTGGTGGCTGTGGATGAATTTTCCAAATACTGGTGTAACAGCGCAACTGTAGGTGGCGGCACTGGTTGGCAATCACTGTCACTGCTGGACCTGGAGGGAAACCATAAGAGCGCCATTAGAAGGCCTGGGAAACCAAACACCTACCATCAAAGTTACAGTATATATATAGGCCTATATATTACATGGAACCTACACGATCACGTATAGCACAACCATCGTATACCACATATAATATTATATTTTGTATTATTTTCACCACACTCACCAAACACCTCAAATGAAATTAATGAAAGCATATATTATGTGATCCATATATGCTCAAATATGACCCAAATATGATCAAATATGTTAACTAAATAAATTTCATATACCGTACTGGTACTGGTACAGGTATACAGTATATATATATATATATATATATATATATATATATATATATATATATATATATATATATATATATATATAATTATACATATATATACACCCACAAGTCTGGACGAGTCGATGAGCTCATATTAATCTATGCCGAACCCAAACGAGATAATAGAAAGCTATACACGAATTCTTTCAGACCCTCCAGAGTTTCTGTTTACAACTTCGAAGATTCAAATGGGTGTTTACTTATTATGGTTTGTCAGTGTAGCCGTGGGGAATGCCTTGAGGGGAGAAGGGCCGTTTTTCTGGTCCCCTTTCTTCCTCATTGGAAGACGAACCAGAAGAGACCAGGCTCGTTGGGGATTCCATCCTACGAGGACAGGTCGAAGAGTTCTGCGACAGAGTCCCAAATCAACGAAAGAGATTTTGCATCCCAGGAGCTGGACTGGACGACATTGTGGAAGCCTTCGAAGATACCACAAAGGATGCAAATGAAAATACCCTTTTTGTCATCCATGCTGGTTCAAATGACGTCATGCGCACCAGATCCGAAGAGTTGATGGAGAAATATCGCAAGATGATCCAGCACTACAAAAACAAGTCAAGGAATATCATCATCTCAGGCATTCTCCCCAAGATCGACGCACCTGACAAATTCTACGACAAGGCTTCAGCACAAATAGCCGACTAAAACATTTGTGTCTGAGGGAAGAAGTTGAATTCATCAACCTCTGGGACAACTTCTACAACCAGCCTACTCTGTTCCGCAAGGATGGCACTCATCTAAACCCTGTGGGTTCAGCACGCATGGGTCGTCTCCTACACGAAGCAGTCCGCAGCCATGGATCAAAAAACGCCATCCGAGAAGAAGCAGCAGTGACATAAATCATCCAACGCCAAGAAAAAAACAGAGGCAACCGAGGACCACCAGCGATAAGGACCGAAGACAGCGAGGACCGAGGACAGCCATGAACATAAATGTAGATCCGACAAGAACCAAAAATATTATTAAAGAGCGTTCCGTGAGTTCTAAAATAACAAATTTAAAGGTTTTCTATGCAAACGCTCGTAGCATACGCAATAAATTTTCAGATTTAGAGGAGCTAGTGTTTACAGAAAATTATGATGTGATTGGCATAACAGAATCTTGGCTCAATACAGAAGATAGAGACTTTTTAGCAGAGTATTCACTTCCCGGTTATGTAATGTTTGAGAAAAGCCGAATAAATCGAAATGGAGGTGGCGTTTTACTTTATATAAAAGAAAGTCTTAACCCTACCCTCTTGTCAAAACCTCAAATTGTGAACGTCGACGCATCTTTTGTGCTAATAAAGAATAATAAAGGTACAAAAATAATACTTGCATTAATATACAGACCTCCAGCTCAATCAGTGCAAACTGACCGAGAAATTTACGAACAAATTGCAGATGTAAGTAACTCACAAGATACCGTAATTTTTGGTGACTTTAATTTACCTGTGACCAAGTGGGGCGATACTCTTACTTCACACTCCGGACATGACTTGTATACGAACTTGCAAGAGAGTTCGCTTTATCAATTTGTTGGAACCCCGACCCGTGGTAATAACGTTCTTGACATTGTACTTGCAACAAAAGAAGAATTAATAGAGAATTTGAATGTTGGTGATGAATTCAGTAACAGCGACCATCGTACGATAACTTTCACTTTAAAGTTTACTAGTAACGAACCAAATAGTAGCATCGAAAAAGTCCCTAATTTCAAGAAAGCAAACTTCCATAAACTTAGAGCTATGTTTAAAGAAACTGACTGGAGCTTTTTAATTCACAATAACGACATAAATACATCTTGGAAGTTATTCGAAGCCACTTACCTAAAAGCAGTGCAAGACTGCATACCATCAAAAATTCGGCGTCCAGGCCATAATAATAAGCCCAAATGGTGGAATAAAGATATTTCAAACTGCCTGCTTGCTAAAAAATTTGCTAATGATAGATTAAATCCTCACAAAATGACGAAGAACGGCTGAAATTTGTAGAGCTACGACGCAAAGCCAAAAAGTTAATTAAGCAAAGTAAAAAGACCTTAGAGTTACATATTGCGAATCAAAGTAAAACAAACCCGAAAGAATTCTATAGTTATATCAGAAAGAAAAAAGTCGTTACTTCAACTGTTGGACCGTTAGTCGATGAAAATGGAGAATACACCAAAGACGAAGAACAAATGAGTAATGCCCTCAATACCTTCTTTGCATCAGTTTTACAACAGAAGACCTCAGTGATATCCCTACACCATCGCCGATTCAGATTGATAATTCAGATGTTCTAAGCAATATCACCGTTACAGAGAGAGAAGTATTGAATTGTTTAGATAAACTCAAGGTAAATAAAACGCCTGGACCTGATACAATCTCGCCTAGAGTTCTAAAGGAAGCTAAGGATGAGCTCTCTAAACCACTGACATTACTATTCAATAAATCCTTGCAGTCTGGAACTATGCCCGATCAGTGGAAGCTAGCCAACGTAACACCGATATTCAAAAAAGGCAGCAAATCCCTACCCAGTAACTATCGTCCAATTAGCTTAACCTCAGTTGTATGTAAAATGCTAGAAACGGTCATACGAGACAGACTCGTAAATCACTTAGAGGAAAATAACATACTTAAAGATACTCAACACGGCTTTCGTAAAAAACGTTCCTGTTTAACAAACCTCTTAGACTTCTTCCACGATATCCTCAACCTCTACGATGAGAGTAAAGCTGTAGATATTATATACCTTGATTTTCAAAAGGCCTTTGACAAAGTTCCCCCACAAACGTTTACTGCTAAAACTAAAAGCGCATGGAATACAAGACGGTGTGTTGAAATGGATAGAAAATTGGCTCAGCGACAGAAAGCAAAGAGTAGTCATAAACGGTAAGGCATCAAAATGGACCAATGTAAGTAGCGGGGTACCCCAGGGATCGGTACTAGGACCAATTCTCTTTCTAATTTACATCAACGACATAGATGAGGGTCTCACCTGTACAATCTCAAAATTTGCTGACGATACAAAAATTGCAAATAGCGTACTCTCAAAGAACAAGTTGACGATATGCAACACAATCTAGATAAATTGTCATGTTGGGCCCAAATTTGGCAAATGAGTTTCAATGCGGATAAATGTAAAGTACTACATATCGGATACCTAAATGAGAAAGCAAACTATTCGATGAATGGCACTCAGCTTAAGAATGTAAACAGAGAAACCGATCTGGGAGTAACAATATCGAGTAACCTAAAACCGAGTCAACAATGTTCAGAAGTTGTTAAGAAGGCAAACAAAATAATTGGCTTTATAGGCAGGTCATTTGAGCATAAATCCAAAGAAGTTATCCTAACCCTTTACAATTCATTAGTCCGCCCTCTTCTGGAATACTGCGTTCAATCCTGGTGCCCTTATTACCAAAAAGATATAAACAAGCTAGAACGAGTTCAACGTAGAGTTACCAAAATGATACCTAGCCTAAAGAACAAACCATACGAAGAGCGTCTTAGAGAATTAAATCTATTTCCTTTAACCAGTGCAGATTAAGAGGTGACTTAATTCAAGTGTTCAAAATCATCAAAGGCATCGACAATATGAACTGTAGTAAGTACTTCACTATCGACCAATCTAATTACACGCGGGGAAACGGTTGCAAAATTATTGGTAAATCTTTTAACTCACACGAATCTAAGAATTTCTTCTTCAATCGAGTTGTCAACTTGTGGAATGGGCTTCCCCGAAACGTTATAGACTGCATCACCGTTGATTCATTTAAACTCCGCCTAGACAAATATCTCGCATCAAACCCGCGACTGACTGCGTTTGTAAATTAATAACTTTATTTTATCCCCCCTCAGTTACTAACCCATCTGTCCCCTACTAACTTCCTAATCCTGCCACGGACATTAGTTCCAGGGCAGTATTTCCCTTTCCAATGTTCCCTTACCCACTCTAAACCACTGTTTGGACACTTGATCCTCAGTGTTTTGGAGGACAAGCAACCTAGAAGGGTCACTAGATCTGTTGTTGCTTGATTTCCTTTGTACTCCTTTGTACTCCTTTGTACTCATGCTTATCCCCATTAGTGTTGACATTTTAAGACGTTTGCCATATAGTTTGTCGATTTTAAAATGTTTTGCCCCATTTCTTTGTCAATATTCAGACCTTTCTTGCCCTTTAGGTGTCACTTTTTTCCCTGGCGAGCGATAGCAAGCCTGTAATTGTGGAGGAGCCGGCCTTCGGTCGTGAAATTTTTCTACTGAAAAATGTACAAATTTATATTGAAAGGGATTCTAATGGATTTTTTTTTTTAAAGTTTGATGGAGGTCTAGCTGGGAAACCAAAAACGAAATTAATATATATATTATATATACCTGTATATAAATAGACCAAAACAATAACTACTGTCCCCATAACACTCTATGGTCCGACGTCTTGGGGGTTATTATATGATTGTTTAATTATGGTTGAGGATTTTACTTGTTTTTGCCATTTTCCAGCAATGCATTTTAGTTTGTAACCTAGGCTAACATAGGCCTATGCACCATTCCAGATTTCCAACAAGAAAAACAAAAAATGCCCCCTCAAACCTCCTTCAAACTAATATTGTAAATTTTTCGATATATATATATATATATATATATATATATCTCCTGGGTGACCTGGATGTGTGTGAGTTTGTGCTTTTTATCTGTGTTTATTTGTTGTTTTATGTTGTTTTTGTGTTTTCCCTGTTCTTGCTCTGTCTTGAGTCGGCTACCCCCAAAATGGGGATTGGGCCTGAGCATATAGATAGATAGATAGATATATATATATACCGATTTATTTAAAGTTACAAGCTCGCTAATGCTCGCCCACTAAAAATAGATACCTGAATGGGATGAAACGTCATATTATCAACACACTAATGTGGTGAAACGTCTTAACATCTCCAAACTAATGGAGCAAAACAGGAAAGGCCCAAACTCTGACCAAACAAGGTTAACCCGTCCACTACCAATGGTGTATTATTCATTTATTTCAGCTAGATTTAGACGATTTTATGCAGCTAAGGAATGGCGTGGATTAGTTAAATGGGTGAATGGAGATACCTTGAAGCCTTTTAATTGCTACATGTCCTTCCTGAGCTGAATAAAACCGTATAATAATGGCCCGAATATAATGACAGGACACTCAGACCAAATAGGGTTGACATGAGCAAGTCTACAGAATCACCACATCACCATTCACCTGGAGCTTCCTGGCGGGCTTATAATTATTACCTGGTCTGACACTGGGAGCACTGCTTGTGTTCTTGGTATATATATTAATTTGTTGATTTATTATTTAGTTTCCTTTCTAGGCCTCCATCAAGCTTAAAATAACACCCCCTAGGCCCTCTTTCAAGATTTTGTTTTACATTTTCCTTGAGAAAGATGTCCTGGCCACAGGTGATTTCTTCTGAATTCCAGGCTTGCTTTCGCTCGCCAGGAAAATACCGATACCTAAATGGCACGCAAGGTCTTTCTATTGACAAAGAAATGGGGAGAAAGCTCTTCAAATCGACAAACTAAGGGGTCGAACGTCTTAAAATCTCAAAACTAATGGAGCTTAACACGATAAAGTCTACGGTATCACCACATCACCATTCAACTGGCGGGCTTATATATAATTACCTGGTCTGGCACTGGGGGCATTAAGGGGAGATAGGTCATTTTTCTGGTCTCCCTTCTCCTTCATGTTTAGCATAATAGTTTTGAGATTTTATGACGTTCGTTCCGTTAGTTTAGCGATTTGGAGACCTTTCGCCTCATTTATTTTTCAATTTTAAGACTTTTCGTGCCATTTAGGTGTCGACTATTTTCTGGCGAGCGATAGCGAGCCTGTTATTTTAGAAGAAACCGGTCTTGGGCCGGGATATTTTTCTACCGAAAAATGTACAAATTTATCCTGAAAGGGGGTTTAGGGGCTATTTTTATTTGCTTGATTGAGGTCTAGCGATAAAACTCAAATATAAATAAATAGCCTAAATACTGTATATAGACAAAAAACAAGCACTATGCCCTTACGGGGATATTTGTATTTATTTGTTTATATATTGTTTTATGTATTTTCTTTAGTTTCCTCCCAAGACCTCCATAAAGCTTAAAGAATACCCCCAAGACCACACATCGAGATACATCTGTACATTTGTAGGTAGAAAAATTTCCCGGCCAAAGCATTCCTCCTGAATTACAAGCTTGCTATCGCTCGCCAGGAAGATATCGACAACTAAATGGCACGAAAGGTCTTACTATTGACAAAGAAATGGGGCGAAAGTTCATCAAATCGACAAACTAAGGGGACGAATGTCTTAAAATCACAAAACTAATGGAGCTCAACATGAAGCAGAAGCGGGTCCAGAAAAAAATAAAAACAAATACCTCCCATTAAAGAATATGGGAGTAGGACAACTAACTGGCTGGTGGTAATATTGTGGGGCAGGGGGTGGGTGAAAGTAGAATATGGGAGTAGGACAACTAACTGGCTGGTGGTAATATTGTGGGGCAGGGGGTTGGTGAAAGTAGAATATGGTAGTAGGACAACTAACTGGCTGGTGGTAATATTGTGGGGCACGGGGTGGGTGAAAGTAGAATATGGGAGTAGGACAACTAACTGGCTGGTGGTAATATTGTGGGGCAGGGGGTGGGTGAAAGTAGAATATGGGAGTAGGACAACTAACTGGCTGGTGGTAATATTGTGGGGCAGGGGGTGGGTGAAAGTAGAATATGGGAGTAGGACAACTAACTGGCTGGTGGTAATATTGAGGGGCAGGGGGTGGGTGAAAGTAGAGGGGCAAGGGTAAATTGGGGTTCGAGGTGTTGTTAGGTTAGTTAGTTAGTTAGTTAGTTAAAATAGGACTTCAGAGGCTACAAACCCTATTGGATTATTAAGCCAGCATACTGTAAGTCAAGTCAATGTTCAGAACTGGAGCCCCTTTTCGAGAACCCCAGTTCCTTGTCTGTAATATGTAGACTATACCCCCCCCCCCCCACCCAAACACAACACACACACACACACACACACACACACACACACATAGGGTTAGATTTTGAACAGTTTATGAGGAAGATGATCAGCGATCTAGTAATGTTAACTGTATTAAAGCTGAAATATTTACTTGTATGCTCTAAGGCAAAATCATGATTCAGTATGAATCTTTGAACTGAACAGCCTAAGAGAACCTCCGAAATGTAAATAATAGGTAATAATTGATTACAAGATTCGATAATGTTCGGGATAGCTTGGAAGACTGTACATTGGCCGCGTACAAGTATAGGCCTACTGTACTGACCAAATATTAAAGGAGAGGTTTTTTTCTGGAAACTCCTTCTTCCTAAGGCTTAGCCCAGTTATTTTTGAAGTTTTAAGACGTTCGCGATTTGAAGACCTATTGTGCCATGCAGATTTGAGTCTATATTGCCCGCCTGCAATTTAGAAGGAATCAGCCTTCGGCTGGGATAATTTTCGAAGAAATTTACAAATTTACCTCGATAGGGGGTCCCCGTCTTGTGAACATTCTGTAGGTTTGATAGAGGGCTTGGGAGGAAACTACAGAAAATGATCCATAAGTATATAAACGAACAAATAAATACAAATCTGCCGAAAAGCTTTCGGACACCCCATACTAAACCGCCGAGCTGGTACTACACTAACCTTTCAACCGTGGCAGCTCTCCAGACTGCTCGCTAATCATAGGGACGACGGTGGGCTTGTTTACACTGTCCACCCTACTTCTGATTAGCTTACCACGGGCATCACCGCGTTCCGTGCTCGCGAATCATAGGGACGACGGTGGTGGGCCAGTTTATAAGAACATAAGAACATAAGAAAATGGGAGTCTGCAGAAAGCCGATTGGCCTAAGCAAGGCAGATCCCTGTCCCACACAACCCCAATTACAAAGCCCAATTATAGGCTCAACACTCTAATACCCTGAGGATCATCTTACCAAAACGGTTAGAGATTAACGCAGGATTACGGGGGTCTGCAGAGCGCTGATTGGCCCAACCCTGCTGATCCCCCTTCACACCCATCCCTTCTCGTCCATTTATGCTTATCCAATTTTATCTTAAAGCTCCCTATCGTGTTTAATCCCACTATAGCACTTGGTAGTCCATTCCACCCATCTACAACTCTGTTACCAAACCGATATTTGCCTATATCTTTTCTGAAACGAAATTTATCTAATTTGAAACCATTGGTACGAGTTCTTTCGCTATCACTGAGCTTTAGTACATTTGTCATGTCCCCTTTGTTAATCCCACTAACCCACTTGAACACCTCTATCATATCCCCTCTAACTCTGCGTCTCTCTAACGAATGTAAGCCTAATTTCTTCAACCTTTCTTTATACGGAAGATTTCTAATATTATGGATCATTTTTGTCATTCTACGTTGTACTCTCTCCAATGAATCTATGTCCATTCTGTAATAAGGATACCAAAATTGAACAGCATAATCCATATGGGGTCTCACTAATGACAAGTAAAGTTTTAAGATAACAGCAGTTCTGATACTCACACTCCTAGAGATGAACCCGAGAATCCTGTTTGCCTTGTTTCGAACGCTTATACACTGTTGTCTAGGCTTCAAATCATTGCTAACAAACACACCTAGATCTTTCTCACAATTCGAGTTTTCTAATTCCACATTAGCTAGTTTATATTTAACATTTGTATGCATCTTCCCTATCTTTAATACCTTGCATTTGTCAATGTTAAACTTCATCTGCCAATTTACTGACCATTCGTGTAAGGTATCTAGATCCCTTTGGAGGTACTCTATATCTCTATCTGAATCAATTGTTCTCCCCATTTTGGTATCGTCTGCCAAATTTCTTTTCCTACTAGTTATACCTAAATTAAGGTCATTTATGTATATAACAAACAACAGAGGACCTAATTCAGATCCCTGGGGGACACCACTTTTGACTGCTCCCCATTCTGACTTCGTACCATTTATGCTGACTCTCTGCTTCCTACCAATTAGCCATGACCTAATCCATCCCAGCAACGCCCCACCTATTCCATGCGCCTCAACCTTTCTCATCAATCTCTCATGGGGGACTCTGTCGAAAGCTTTACTGAAATCTAAATCTTATAAAGAACATAAGAACATAAGAAAATGGGAGTCTGCAGAAAGCCGATTGGCCTAAGCAAGGCAGATCCCTGTCCCACACCACCATCAATTACAAAGCCCAATTATAGGCTTCACACTCTAATACCCTGAGGATCATCTTACCAAAACGGTTAGAGATTAACGCAGGATTATGGAGGTCTGCAGAGCGCTGATTGGCCCAACCCGGCTGATCCCCCTTCACACCCAACCCTTCTCGTCCATATGCTTATCTAATTTTATCTTAAAGCTCCCTACAGTTTTAGATCCCACTATAGCACTTGGTAGTCCATTCCACCCATCTACAACTCTGTTACCAAACCAATACTTGCCTATATCTTTTCTGAAACGAAATTTATCTAATTTGAAACCATTGGTACGAGTTCTTTCGCTATCACTGAGCTTTAGTACATTTGCCATGTCCCCTTTGTTAATCCCACTAACCCACTTGAACACCTCTATCATATCCCCTCTAACTCTGCGTCTCTCTAACGAATGTAAACCTAATTTCTTCAACCTTTCTTCATACGAAAGATTTCTAATATTATGGATCATTTTTGTCATTCTACGCTGTACTCTCTCCAATGAATCTATGTCCCTTCTGTAATAAGGACACCAAAATTGGACAGCATAATCCATGTGGGGTCTCACTAATGACAAGTAAAGTTTTAAGATAACTCAGCAGTTCTGTTACTCACACTCCTAGAGATGAACCCGAGAATCCTGTTTGCCTTATTACGAACGCTTATACACTGTTTTCTAGGCTTCAAATCATTGCTAACAAACACACCTAGATCTTTCTCGCAGTCTGAATTTTCTAATTCTAAATTAGCTAGTTTATATTTAAAATTTGTTTGCATCTTCCCTATCTTTAATACCTTGCATTTGTCAATGTTAAACTTCATCTGCCAATTTACTGACCATTCATGTAAGGTATCTAGATCCCTTTGGAGGGACTTTATTTCCTCTTGGCTAAGCTTGAAAGCTAGATTTTCGTCTTTAATCAAATCCACTTCCCTCTGAAGTTTAACATTAACCTCCCTTAGAGCCAAGACCTCTTCCTTCACCACAACCATCTCTTCCCTTACCTGGAGAATAAGTACAGAAAAACAAAAACAAGTAAACTAACAGCTAAAAACTGAGCTATAACACTTTTATATAACACGAGTGCACTGCCCCCAAACACAGGTAGGTGTGACTGGTCACTAAAGGTCACTGGTAAGTGGTCCGGGCAGGAGCTCAGATTAACACAACCTTCTCCTGTCACTGAATGAAATGACGGTATCCATACCGGTAACGCTTAAAGCCGGACCACCTCGTTGGGATCAAATGGTCTGTGTCGCCATGACATTTTATGTAACAGCCCTCAGCCAAACAGCGGATAATGTAACTTAAACCTACAACATATTGGTCCTGCAAACACTTCCAGCCCCCTGCAACACACAGTCACGGTATTATAGCTACTGTTATGTCTGTCTGTCTGTCTCTCTCACAAATAGTCACTCTCTCTCACACACACACACTTTCACTCACTCTCACAATCGCACTCACTCCAACAACCAAACTTCCACACTCACTCTCACAATCACACTCACTTAGTCTCACTCACAATAGCACTCATCTCACTCTCTCTCTCTCTCGTTTCTGTTTTATCCTTGTCTCACAATTTCCTCTATTTAGGGTTCTGCTTTCTCTACTAAAGTTTAATCCTGACCACCTCGTTTGGATCGTAAGGTCTATGTGGTCAGTGTAGGTATGTAAATAGATGTAAATATGTTTAGATATACACCCAAAGAGTGCACTACACACCGCACGGTTAGTTTACACATAACCTACACACCTTCCAAATCGCATACGGCACGCATACACGATATTACACACACACACACACACACATAAACAAATATATTAAAGGACGCACACACAATACTACATACACAGGCAACATACACACGAGACACCATCTACACACACACACATACACACATTATGCACGCACATACTCATATTAAGGCACGCACACACAATAACAGATACGCAAGCAACATACACACAAGCTTCCACCTACACACACACACAGACGCACATTAAACCACGCACACACAATGCTATATATACAAACAATATACACACGTAACAATACTGACAAATGTACACATTTATCTTGAAAGGGGGTCTAGGGCGTGTAATTTTAAGCTTGATGGATATGTAGGGAACACATTAAAAACCTCCCCTTAAAACAGACTCCCACTCACATAAAAGAACCCACACACTCACACACATTAAAGCACACACACACACACACGCACACACACACACTAATGCATACAAAAGCAACATACGCACACCTCCTCCCCCGTTTTCCTTTATCGATTTTCCTGTCTAGAAGAGGTAAGGGTAGGAGAGAGACCAAGGATTTACGGAAGAGAAAAGGGAGGGGAGGAGAGAACAGGAGGAGGAAGGAAGAAGGGAAGAAGAGAAGAGAAGTGGAGAAGAGAGGGAAGGGAGAGGAATGGTGGAGGAAGGAAAGAAGAGAAGGAGATGGAATAGATGTGAAGAAGAGAGAGAGAGAATGGGAGGATTTAGGGAAGAGGGAAGGGAGGAGAATGGTGGAGGAAGGAAGGGAAGAAGAAAATGAAGAAGGAAGAAAAGGAAAGAGAAGATATGAATAGAGGTGAAGAAGAGAGAGAGAATGGGAGGATTTAGGGAAGAGAGAATGGAGGAGGAGGGAAGGGAAGAGAGGATAGGTGGAGAAAGGAAGGAAAAGAAGAGATGGAATAGGAGAGAAAGAGGAGAACGAGAGCGAGAGATGTAAACAGTTGGTACAAACATTACGATACATGAAAGGCACATAATTGTACAGATATATATTTTACACGGTAAAAATGGTACAGTAGGCATATGCGGTAGTGACATCATTTATCTAGAACGCCTTAGTACTTATTCCAAAGCCTCTCTCTTTCTCTCTCTCTCTCTCTCTCTCTTTTTTCTTTTTTTTTTCTTCTAAACTTCACGACATTATATGGTGTTCTTACAGCTAAAATTCCAGTGATGAAACGTGGAATTATCTGTAGCGAAACACATTTAAAATGCAAAAAATATATAGCATTGATATATTTATATATAATAGATACCAGTATATATTTTATCAAAGATCCCTCTTTATGAAGTTTGATAATTAATAATTATATTATCTCTCTCTCTCTCTCTCTCTCCAAGGTGTGTGTGTGTGTGTGTGTGTTTGCTAAATATATTATTGTGTTGGGGCTCGTGAGATCCTAATGATTCTCAATTTGTTTGCTAACCAACTCACGCTCTCTCTCTCTCTCTCTCTCCCTTTCTCTCTCTCTCTTAAAGGTAGTATTAGTGGGGGTATAGAGCGGTCAGACAGAGACATGAGACACACGGAGCCTATAATGGGATCATCGCTACCCACCAGAACAGCCAACACTGAAAACGGTAAGGAAAGGGTTAAACATAAAAGGATACCACAGAAAAGGGTTAAAACAAAAAAGGGTAAAACAGAGAAGGGTAAAGCGGAAAAGGGTAAATCAGAAAAGGGTAAAAATGGGTAAAATCAGAACAAAGTAAGAAAAGGATTAAACATAAGAGGTTAAAGATAAGAAAAGGGTAAAGCAGAAAAGGGTAAAGGATACAAAGGTATATCACTATCAATATACACCCTCCTCAGCTCCCCGCCTTTGAGTGGCTTCGGTCACCTGGGCATTATTAGTGGTAAGCTGGGAGGGTTCTGTGGGGGTGCTCGGTTATGGCCTTGGCCTTGCTCGGGACCTTGGGGCTGCTCGGCCAGACAGCCTGAGGAACAGCAACAACAACAACAACAACTATTAATATACCCAATGATATCTTACATATCTTAAGAGGTTATTGCTTCGTTTTTGGTCTGTATATTTATTCGTATATTTATTTTTGAGCTTCCTCGCAAGACCTCCATCAAGCTAATAATAGACCGCATTTCAAGATAAATTTGTACCTTTTTCGGTAGAAAAATGTCACGGCCGAAAAATGTCATGGCTCGCGAAATAATCGACGACTAAATGGCACTAATGGTCTTAATATTGACAAAGAAATGAGGCGAAAGGTTCCAAATCGTCAAACTAACAGCACGAACGTTTTAAAATCTCAAAACTATTGTGCTAAACATGAGGTAGAAGGTGGTCCAGAAAACGTGACTACCGGTACCTCCTCTTTAATGCCTCTTTTCTGTTTTTGATGTTATACAGTTTACAACAGGTGAAAAGAGCGTCGATAAAGAAGGGAGGAGAAGAGGAAAGAAGAGGAGTAAACAAAACAAAAAGATGAAGAATGTATTGGGAAGAAGTCTAAGGGGGGATGGTAGCCTACACTTTTTGGTCGATTTGTTCATGTATTAACTATTTTTCAAGTTTCCTCTCTAGACCTCCATCAAATTTAACAAAACATCCATTAGATCCGCACACTAGATTAAATTGTACATTTTTCGGTACAAAAATGTCCCGGCCGAAGGTCGGTTCTTCCAAATTTGCAGGCTCACTATCGTTCGCCAGGTGAAAAATCGACACCTAAATAGCACGAAAGGTCTTAATATTGACAAGGAAATGGGGCGGAAGATCTTAAAACCGACAAACTAATGGGGCAAACATCTTAAATTCTGAAAACTAATGGGGCTAAACATGAGGAACAAGGGGGACCAACAAAACCCGGCCCATCCTTCCTTAAAATGTGTAAGGGAAAGAGGAACGAAGTGGAAGGGAAAGAGGAGCGAAGTGGAAAGTAAAGAGGAACGAAGTTGAAGGGAAAGAGGAACGAAGTGGAAAGTAAAGAGGAACGAAGTGGAAGGGAAAGAGGAACGAAGTGGAAGGTAAAGAGGAACGAAGTGGAAAGTATAGAGGAACGAAGTGGAAGGGAAAGAGAAACGAAGTGGAAGGTAAAGAGGAACGAAGTGGAAAGTAAAGAGGAACGAAGTGGAAGGGAAAGAGGAACGAAGTGGAAGGTAAAGAGGAACGAAGTGGAAGGGAAAGAGGAACGAAGTGGAAGGGAAAGAGGAACGAAGTGGAAGGGAAAGAGGAACGAAGTGGAAGGTAAAGAGGAACGAAGTGGAAGGGAAAGAGGAACGAAGTGGAAGGTAAAGAGGAACGAAGTGGAAAGTATAGAGGAACGAAGTGGAAGGGAAAGAGAAACGAAGTGGAAGGTAAAGAGGAACGAAGTGGAAAGTAAAGAGGAACGAAGTGGAAGGGAAAGAGGAACGAAGTGGAAAGTAAAGAGGAAGGGAAAGAGGAACGAAGTGGAAGGTAAAGAGGAACGAAGTGGAAGGAAAAGAGGAACGAAGTGGAAGGTAAAGAGGAACGAAGTGGAAAGTAAAGAGGAACGAAGTGGAAGGGAAAGAGGAACGAAGTGGAAAGAACCTTCTAAAAATACAGGTTCCCTATCGCTCGCCATGAAAAATCGACACTTAAATGGCACGAAAGGTCTTAATATTCACAACAAAAATTGGGCGAAAGGTCTCAAAATCGCCAAACTAGCAGAACGAACGTCTTAAAATCTCAAAACAAATATGCTATAGTAAATTGAAAACTAGACAGATGAAAGTATGATAACAAATAAGAAGACTGGGTAAAATGAATAAATAAGCAAAGAGAACCAGCGAAGAAAACATAAATCAATATATGTAGAAAGAAAACAAAAACAATAATAAATGTCGCAGAGAAAATACTGAGGATATGTGGAGAGAAATGCGGGGGTTAGGAAAAATAAGATATGGCACAAGATGTAGGCAAGTGTGGAAATTAAAGGGTGCAGCACACATACATTCACACACACACATATATTCACACACACATACATTCACACTCACTCACAAACACACACACACACACAAAGAGGTGAAAGACGGCACAATCAAATTGTTCACTGTCTTTTCCGAGCCTGAACGCAAACCCCTTCTTCCCTACATCCCAATTAGTTCTTTCCCTACATTAAAAACATATCCTTCCTAAGCTGAATGAATGTATATAATAGTTACCAGCATATAATGAAAAGGACGTCACCGGTAATGAATAGGTTAAATTTCTATATGTTCGACTAGATGATTTACAAATTAATGAACCTTGACCTTATACAACCGTTGACTCTTTTGTTCTCAATACAAAATAATTCAAGTTTGCTGACGAACTATTGAAACTGCCTGTACATACTTCAGCAACTGTACAATCACTCTTGAACATTCGTGGACTTCACCTATTTCTAATTATGGAAGTATATCTCTGTACAAGAATTTAAGAATATAGCTTTCTATAATTCAACTATGAAACTATTCATACTATTATTAAAAAGCAAGTTTCATCCAAAAATGAATCCACATAGGCCTAGTTATAATTGCATAGAGACAAACAAAAGGGGGTCAACGAATTTTTCCAATGACTGTACGGTACGGAGTGATTCAACGAGGCCCCCACGAAACAATATAATCGGCGCCCACCGAAAATATATAAACATGTGGAATTTCTATTGTGTTGGAAGCACGTTTGGGAGTGTCTTTTCTCGTGCTTATGTTGCCTGCCTTTGTGCCTGGGTGGATGCTTTGAAGGAGACGCTGTGTGTGTGTGTGTGTGTGTGTGTGTGTGTGTGTGTGTGGACAAGCGGTGGTGTGCTTATAGGTACACAATTGACTAAATATGTAGGTTTGCAGGTACACGAGGTTTGGGGCGACAGTTTAAGTGTACACACCTCTTTAAAATGTGCTGAAATTGAGTGGTTTAGGTTAGGTTAGGTTAAATCTATATAAATATATTTAGGTTTAAACTAAAAATATATTACTCGTAAGCATGCATAATTAACGTCTGTACCGATATACACACCGCCGCTTGTATGTGTGTGTGTGTGTGTGTGAGAAAGATCTTGGGCTATGAGTATAAGTATTTGTGTGTGTGTAAGCAAGAGAGAGAAAGTTTAGGCTATGAGTATGCAAGTATTTGTGTGTAAGTTTGTGTTCTGTCTCTACACCAGAGAGAAAGAGAGAGAGAGAGAGAGATGAACGAGCGTTCTGGCACATGTTTCTCCGTTTACAATATTTGGTCGTAGCTGTTATTCTGCATCTAATGTACCGGTATATTTCATATATTTTACTGTTTCTCTCCACCTCTAACGACAACAATTTAAGGGGAGATGGGTTGTTTATATTTGCTAATCAACTTTGCGTAAGCAGAGTTTGGTATCGCCCCCCGTATAGTGGGTACCACACGAAAAAAATGTCTGTCGTCGTCGTCGTCGTCGTCGTCGTCATCGTCGTCGTCCGTCTGTCTCGGAACTCCTCCTAGACCAATTTCACACAAACATTTGTTGCGTGAATGCAAACGTCAGTCAAAAAAGATTTTTTGAATGTATACAATAGTTATGATTTTAGGTCCAAAATATGGTTCCCCCCCCCCCCCACCTCCTGGACCCCCCCCCCCACCCCCCCCCCCTCCCCCCAACCCTCCCTCCCCCCCCCCCCCCCCCCCAGCAATGATGGTGTTCTTATTGTGCATTTGCTAGGTTTAGTTAGTTTAGTTGGCATTAGAAGCGATGGTAGTAATATTTGGATTTATGGTGATAGTAGTGATAATGGTGATAATTGTAGTGATGATGGTTGTAGTTGTATTTATTATGATGACAGTAGTGATGATGATGACAGTAGTGATGATGATGACAGTAGTAGATATGATGGTGACAGTAGTAGATATGATGGTGACAGTAGTAGATATGATGGTGACAGTAGTAGTAATGATGGTCATAATAGTAGTGATTATGGTGACAAGTAATGATGATAGTTATAGTGATAATAATGACTAGTGTTGATGGTAGTGACGATGGTGTGAGTATTAGTGATGATGGTGAGTAGTAGTGAGGATGGAGAAATTTGTAGTGATAATGACGATAGTTGTGGTGATGAAGTTCATAGTAATGGTGATGATGGCAGTAGTAGTGATGATGGTGACAGTAGAATAAATTATGGTAATATTTGTGACAGTATTAATGATAATGGTTACAGTAGTAGTGATCATTTTAACAGTAGTAATGATGATTGTAAGGTGGTGGTGATGATATTAGTAATGATAGTTGTAGTATCAATGATGATAGTAGTGATTAAGATGCTAGTGACAATGGACAGTGATGATGGTGAGAGTAGTAGTGATAATTGTAATTGTAGTAGTGATGATGATCATAGTAATGGTGATGATGACAGTACTCGTGATGATTGTGGCAGTTGTAGTGATGATGGCAGTTGTAGTGATGATGGCAGTAGTAGTGATTATGTTGATTGTGATTGATGATGGTATTAGTAGTGATGATGGTAACCCCTCGCAGAGTTGGGTATGCCGTTTTGATTTTGGGCAAAACGGCACGTCTACTTTATTTATAGATCTTTTTAGTATTTTATTAGTTTCCTCCCTAGACCTCCTTTAAGCTTAAATAAGCCCCCCACCCCCCCACTAGACCCTCCAAGATAAATTTGTAAATTTTTCGATAGAAAAATGTCCTGGCCGAAGGCCGATTTCCCTTAAATTACAGGCTCGCTATCGCTCGCTTGGAAGAAAATCGACACCCAAATGACACGAAGTCTTAATATTGACAAATAAATGGGGCAAAAGGTCTTAAAATCGCCAAACTAATGAGCCGAGCGTCTTATAATATGAAAACCAATGGGGCTAAAGACGAGGGAGAAGGAGGACCAGAAAAGCGGCCCACCTCCCCTTAATATATCGTAGACCGAAACCTTGCTTATATTGTGTTTGTTCCTTTAGTTACGGTACTCTTTATAATTATAATCATTAGAATTGGTTCACTTGTATTCATAAACAATGTTCCCCCTTCTTGGGGAGGTGGAGGGGGTGGACGCGAGTGGGGAGGTGTGAAGAGAAGGAGGTGGAAGGGAGTGGCGAGGAAGAGGAGGAGCAGGGACTGGAGACGATTTGGACGGAGGAGGAGGAAGTGGAAGCGAGTGAGGATGAAGAGAAGAGGGGGAGGAGTGACGAGAAGAGGATGGAAACAAGTGGGGAGGGGGAAGATAAGAGGGGGTGGGGGTGAAGAGGAGGAGAGGGAGTGCCGCTGAAACCAATGGGGAGCTAAATTTACAGGACTCAGCTGCAAGGGACGGGTTGTGATTGGCTAAACGAGATGCTGACGACAGGGAGGGGTGGGGCGGATAGAAGATGGGAGTGGGGGGATGGTAGAATGCAGGAGGGTGCAGATGATACAAACAGGTGAGAGAGACAGATAGTACAGGCAGGTGGTATAGACAGGTGGTACAGACAGGTGGGAGAGACAGGTGGATTATTGAGTTTCCTCGCTAGACCTCCATCAAGCTTAAAATAACACCCCGTAGACTCCCTTTCAAGACATCCCTTAAGAAATAACACCCCGTAGACCCCCTTTCAAGACATCCCTTAAGAAATTATAGGCTCACTATCGCTCGCCAGGAAAAAAATCTACACCTAAATGGCACGAAAGGTCTTAATACCGTACGGACAAAGAAATGGGGTGAAAGGTATTAAAATCGACAAACTAATGGGGCAAACGTGTTAATATATTAAAACTATTATGCTAAACATGAGGGAGAAGTGAGTCCAGAAGGTGTGGGAGCTGAAGAGTTAATTAAGAACATATTTACCCCATTCATTGCTAGATATCCTTCCTAAAGAACATACAAACGTCTAATAATAGCCAGAATAAACTGTCCAAATTGCGTCACAATCTTCAAGGGGTTAAGGGGAGATTTCTACTCGAGTGATTTTTTTCTGAACCGCTTTCTCCCTCATGTTTACCCCCTATGCTTTTGAGATTTTAAGACGTTCACCCCATTCGTTTGGCGATTTTAAGAACTTTCGCTCCATTTCTGTCAATTTTAAGACCTTTTGTGCCATTTAGGTATTGATCTTCCCCTGGCGAGCGATAGCGAGCCTATAATTTAAGAGTAACCGGCCTGTGGCCTTGACATTTTTCTACCGAAAAATGTATACATTTATCTTGAAAGGGGGTCTAGAGAGAGTAATTTTAAGCTTGTTGGAGGTCTAGGGAACGCATTAAAAACCTCTCCTTAACCTCTTCTGTACCGGCGACGTCTTCTTCATTATATTTTCACATTTATTAGACAATTGTATTCAGTTTAAGAAGGATCTCTAGCTTCAAACTATCCCAATCAACCCTTCTAACTACCGGTACTATATATCCTGATGAAGCTATCTGCGAAACGTTGTCAATAAAGTGTTCTTCCTCAGATGGTGCTTTATATCCATTATGTCCACTTTTCAAGTACCACTCTACATCCTTCTTAAGCTACATAACATTAACTAAATATAGCTAAAATGAAATATAACAGACGTCGCTGGTACAGAAACGGTACAGAAGGACTGGTGGGTTTGGAAAGGTCAAATTATGAATTACGGTACTGACAAGGCATTATCTTATAGTGGTATATATAAACTTAGCATATGTATATGTATTTATCTATTGTATATATGTAAAGCACTCCCTCCTTCCTACGACTATCTATGTGTCTGTCTGTCGCTCTCTCTCTCTCTCTCTCTCTCTCTCTCTCTCTCTCTCTCTCCTCTCTCTCTCTCCTCTCTCTCTCTCATCTCTCTCTCTCTCTCTCCTCTCTCTCTCATCTCTCTCTCTCTCCTCTCTCTCTCTCTCTCTCTCTCTCTCTCTCTCTCTCTCTCTCTCTCTCTCTCTCACACACACACACACACACACCCTATATACCCATAATAAATTGTCGGCCATATAGATACCCCATTGCCACCTTAGATCCTCACAGATAATAAAGTTATCCCCCCAGTATGAAAAGGTAGCTAGCTTATAGTCTCTCTCTCTCTCTCTCTCTCTCTCTCTCTCTCTCTCTCTCTCTCTCTCTCTCTCTCTCTCTCTCTCTCTCTCTCTCTCTCTCTCTCTCCACTCACAGTATCAAAGGCTAGCTTATAGTCAGTCTAAAGGGAGATGGAGAAAATCAATGCACGTTTTCTCAATTAAGGGGAGATGGGTAGTGTTTAAGGTTCCCTTTCTCCCTCGTGCTTAACCCCAGTAGTTTTGACATTTTAAGACGTTCGGCCCATTAGTTTGAAGATTTTGACACCTTTAGCTCCATTTCGTTGTCAGGTTTAAGACCTTTAGTGTCGTTTAGATGCCTTTTTTTCCTGGCGAGCGATAGCGAGCCTGTAACTATAAGAGGAACCAGCTTTTGGCCGGAAAATGTTTTACCGAAAAATATAGAAATTTATCTTGGGGGGGGGGGGGTCTAGGAGTTGTTTATTCAGGGAGGGCGAGCGAGGAAACTAAACAAATATATAAATTATAAATAAATAAGCAAATCAATAAGCCCTTCCCCTTTTAACCTTGTTTTAAATTGATCGTATAATAACCCCTTCTATACAGGCTACGTATTTTTTATTTTATTCTTGCTATATTTAGACGATTTTGTGCAGTTTAAGAAGGATCTGTGGTAGTAAAATGGGTTAAGTGAGATAGTCCGAAGCCTGTTCATTGCTGGAAGCCCTATATAAACGGAATACAATCGTCTAATAGTAGCAAACATAATGTTAAGAGGATGGCAACGGTACTGATGGGGTTAAGATATTGTAAACAATAAGAATAAGAATAAATTTACAAAGTAACATCTGCAGCTGAGTCACTTTTAAAAAAGCCCTGCAGTAATTAAATAACATTAGCATTCATATCACATACAGTACACACCCACACCTCTGATATCGATGCAAATGTACAACACAGCAGTGTCTCATCATTTGCAGACGGCACAAAACTAAGTCGAAGAATAACCACAATAGAAGACAAAGAAATCTTGCAAGCAGACATGAACGCTGTATTTCGGTGGACCAAAGATAACAACATGCAATTTAACGAAGAGAGATTTCAGCTGATAAGGTATGGAGGAAATGAAGAGATTAAAGAAAACACAACCTACTTAACAGAGTCACTCCTGCCAATCCCACGAAGATCAATGGTTCAAGATCTTGGGGTAATAATGCTAGAAAACATGTCTTTCAAAGAACATAATCAGGCCAAGTCAGTAGCGGCGAGGAAACTTGTAGGTTGGATACTGCGCACTTTCAAGACACGAGAAGAACGGGCAATGATAACACTTTTCAAATCGTTGGTGACCCCACTACTGGAGTATTGCAATGTGCTAACATCTCCACACAAAGCCGGGGAAATATACGAAATAGAGAGTGTTCAAAGAAGCTTCACGTCCCACATCAGCTCGGTAAAACATCTTCATTACTGGGATAGGCTGAAGGCTCTTAACTTATATTCACTGGAGCAAAGAAGAGAAAGATACTTGATAATTTATACATGGAAAGTTATCGAGGGTCTAGTGCCAAACCTTCACACCACAATATCATGGAACTGAAGCGACAGAGGGGCTTGGACAACCATCTCAAGTCGGTGCCTGATCAGCCATGCTTCGCAGGGGTGAGAGCTGTCCCCTCGAATAGCCTGCTGCATCAAGCACTGGCAGCAAACATACTCGGGGGGAGCAACTCTCGCCGAGGCCAATGAAGATGGCCGAAACAACTCCAGGTAGACACACATATTCACACACACACATACACAGACACACATATATGCACACACATCCACCCACCCACACACACACATATACACACCCACCCACACACATAAATGCACATCCACCCAGACACATATATACACAGATACACACACATATGCACATATGAACCCACATCCACCCCTCCAAACACACACAGACATAACCACACTAGCCCACTTACCCATCAAAAGATACACACACGTATACATTATCCCCCCCCCCCCCGCCCACACACACACACACACACACACATCCACTGGTACACACACACAAATCCACAGGTACACATACACATTCACATCTTTCCTAAGTTGAATAAAACCGCCTAATAGTTGCCAGAATAGTATGCCAAGATGTCACCGGTACTGAATGGGTTAACTGGAGGGAGGGAAAGAGGGCGACCTGGCTCGGGTTTTTAGTAGCCCCTTCTGTACCGGTGACGTCCTTTTAAGGGTGGGATGTCCTGTTTTGTTCTGCTTCCCTCCTCCCTCATGTTTAGCAATATTGGGTTTTAGATTGTAAGACGTTCGGGCAATTAGTTTGGCGATTTTAACACTTTACGCCACATTTCTCTGTTAATATTAAAACCTTTCGTGCCATTTAGCTGTCGATTTTTTCCTGGCGAGCGATAGCGAGCCTGTCATTTTAAGAGCAATCGGCCTTCGGCCGGGAAATTTTACTACCGAAAAATTTACAAATTTATCTTGGTGGTGTATTTTACATGTCGACGGAGGTCTACAGAGGAAAACAAAATAAAAAAATTAAGAGAAAACGATAAACAAATAAATACTCCCATCTCCCCTTAACTTGATACTGACTACTATTAGACGATTTTACTCAGCTTAAAATAAATCCAGCAATTAACAGGCTTCGAAACATCTCACTTAACCCTTTTCACTACTACAGACCCTTCTTAAACTGCACACAACGGTCTGAATATAGCTAGCATAATATTAAAAGGACATCGCTGGTACTGAAGGGGTTAGTACATCAATGGTCTTTCCTTTTTTCATCTATTTGAGGGGATATTTGTTTTGTTGCTGGTATCGTATCTTATTTGTTTGTATTCACGATTGTATTTTTTCAGTTTTTTGTTTGTATTCACGATTGTATTTTTCCAACTGAAAAAGGAGAGAGAGAGATAGATAGATAGAGAGAGAGAGAGAGAGAGAGAGAGAGAGAGAGAGAGAGAGAGAGAGAGAAGGAAATAAAGCAACAACAGTTCCAGCGACCCCTCAAGGCTGCTTTTCCTTCAAAACACCGATGGTCAAGTGTCCCTACAGTAGTTTAGAGTGAGTAAGGGAAAAATGGAATGGGAAGACTGCCCTGGGACAGACGTCCGTGGCAAGATTAGGAGATGTTAGTACGGGACAGTTGGTAGAGAGAGAGAGAGAGAGAGAGAGAGAGAGAGAGATGGTAGGAGAGCATTACCTACTGTCGCTTAGTCTGTATACAATAAAAGGGTTAGGGTGTCTACTCCATCCCTCCATCTCACTTTCGGTCTGCTCTCCTTCTCTGCCCTTCCACCTCATTGTCATGCACTCTTTTAGTCAGTCTCTCACTCGCCATACGCTCAGCATATAACTTTATTAGAGAGAGAGAGAGAGAGAGGGAATTTGTGAAAGTTTTATATACATACAGTCTACCGGTATAAATCTGTATATATATATATATATATATATATATATATATATATATATATATATATATATATATATATATATATATATATAGTGTCATGCCCCAGCCAGAGTTCGAGCCCAGGCCATTAGTGCACCACTCCAGCACCTAAACCACTAGATCACCGAGGAGCTTAAAGGTAGTGGCTTCATTTGGAATTATATCCCATCCACCACCAACCGCTCGAATACCATACACACAAACACTAGCAACTAAGTACTAGAGAAGGATACAAGTTCTGTGGGGCACATTGAAGGTCTCACTGATAAATAAGTAAAGCCCTAATAAATTTATATTTTGTGTCATGCCCCAGCCAAGGTTCGAACCCAGGCCAGTAGTGCAACACTCCAGCATCTAAACCACTAGACCACCGAGGAGCTTAAGGGGGGTGACCTGCTTTTTGTTATTTCTGTCCCTTTCTCTCTTTCTCTGGCTTGTATCCATTCGGCCCCATTCAGCAAACTATTTTAAGACGTTTATCCCCAGCTAGGTGTCGATTTCTTCCTGGCGAGCGATAGCGAGCCAGCATTATATGAAGAAATCCGGCTTCGTCAGAGACATTTTTCTATCGAAAAATGTACAAATTTAGCCTGCTGTTAAACAAGAATACAAAATATGCTGGCTCGCTACCGCTCACCAGTAAAAAATGTACACCTGGATGGGGATAAACGTCTTAAAACAGTAGGCTGAATGGGGCCAAATGGATACAAGCCAGAGAAAGATAGAGAAGGAGAGAACAAAAAGGGGTCACCCCCCTTAAAAGTAGTGGCTTCATTTGGAATTATATCCCATCCATCACTACCCGCTCCGACTCGTGATCACGTAGCTAGATACCATACACACAAACACCTCACACACAAACACTAGCAACTAAGTACTAGAGAAGGATACAAGTAATTTGGGGCACATTGAAGGCCTATGCCAGGGTTTTGACCTTGTTTATATTGGTCTTTGGTAGGTTCTACTCAACTGGAGAAGTCGAAATCATACACCACATGTACAGAAGGAGTAAAGGCTAAAATATAACACCGAGTACATCTCATTAACAACTGTAATTAATGATTCACTAGGTAGACCAATAATACTTATTTATGCTGGAACAATGGTTATATACATACATGAGCCTAGCACGGACCAGGATCTACGAGGGAACTAGGAATACACTTGTCTCTCTCTCTCTCTTACTATGCACTATACACCTTAATTCACTGGTGTACGATATACTTTACTTTTATATTCTTTGGTACTTTATCTCATCTCTAGTATTAATTATAAGAGATATACTTAGGTTGAAAAGCGTATTTCAGGTTTATCACTTATATCATAGAATAATGGGAAATACAATACACTTTGTCGCACTGGTATAAAATAAGACAGAGTCCAATGAGTGACTCTATTTTCCTAAGTATTTCAAATGGGTCGCACTGGTGTACGAGTTAAAGAGATTTCCAGTAACACTCTTAATCTAGCACTTTGAAGGCTGGAGTCATGAACACAGTCTGGGTAGAGATGAGAGTGGTGAAGTCCGGTCGTCTAGTTTCCGTCGAGCCGCTTTGGTGGTCCTGCCGTGTGGATAGTGTAGTTTGGGATATACAGTAGATGGATTAGTTGGTCTTGGGTCTTAAATAATAGCTCCTTAATGTCATGACATAGGGTACTTTCACCGTTATACTAATCGGTGATGAAGTTCCGTTTCGGTACTCGTGACTTAGGGTCTTTAATACAGCTTCTATAGTGTCATGACACAGTGACAAAGTATCGGGCTAACGCGAGGAGATAGTAAGATCATGAACTTACTAATTTTACTCATCTGCCACTGACCGTTATATGAGGTTCAAAGAACTCAGGTTCGGTGTTTAGACCTTTTTACTGTATATGTCCTTGACCATGGTGTTGGACAGATACAGTATGGACTTCTATTTGTAGAGTGCCGTTATTTAAACGGTGCCTCACAAAGCCCGAACTATTAGAATGACCTTTACCATGGCAAATATCTTTCTATTGTTTTAGAGTGCGCTTTTGGCAAAAGAAGTAAGGTGGGGACATGTCCTTGCGGTTATGCTTCTAATACCAAATATAACCTATAATAGCCTATTATTATGTTCTATCCAACAACCAACTCTACTCCTAAAATCGATTAATGAAATATTACAAACACATGTGGCAGTCCGTGGATTCGAACCCAGGACGCTCACACCGAATATCAACACCTTATGCATTACACCACTAAGGCAGTTAAAGAATGGTGGACACTGCCTACGATTTATTATGCAACTTCGAATCCTGCATATCAATCTAAGCATGTACACACATCCCAACTGCAACTCACGTAGGCTATGCATATGTGAATGGAAAGAGCAATTAATGGGGCCCTAACCACTAGGGAAGGCCTCTCGATAAGTTACTCCTGAACCAATATCAATTATTATGTTCTATCCAACAACCAACTCTACTCCTAAAATCGATTAATGAAATATTACAAACACATGTGGCAGTCCGTGGATTCGAACCCAGGACGCTCACACCGAATATCAACACCTTATGCATTGCACCACGAAGGCAGTTAAAGAATGGTGGACACTGCCTACGATTTATTATGCAACTTTGAATCCTGCATATCAATCTAAGCATGTACACACATCCCAACTGCAAATCACGTAGGCTATGCATATGTGAATGCATATGTGAATGGAGATCTTAATATTAACCCTTATTTAGCGGGCTAGGTGGTCTATTTGACCGTAGCGCCCAGCGGGGGGGGTTTTACCCTAAATAGGGTTGTTTCCGTGCTCATTTTCATGCCTAAATAAGACCCAGAGCGTAAAACAAGTATCTATCCCTGAAAGGTCGTAAACAGAGCTTTCCAAGGACACCCGAACCATCCTTGTACGACCACTGCTCTTGCAACGATCGTGCAACACGAGTGCAAAAAACCTAAAATAAGGTAATTTCCTTACATAATTCCCTGTGTAGCGAGTGAGAAAGGGGGGAGAAGGGTGGGATACAGTTCAGTAGGTCCACCGCGGTGGTGGGGACCGGTCATATGGTTACTACGCTCGTCCCACCGCTCAGCTCTCTCTCTCAGCAACATTACGTGCTGAAAATGGTGCTCGACAGATGTCGTGCACCGCCACATAGTCCAAATTTATTTCACTCGACATATGTCGCGCGCCGCCAATAAGGGGTTAAACACTATACCATGGCATGTGATAATATTAATTCCTTAATAGGGAAAAGAACTCCTCAGACCATGAAAGATATTCACCATGGCTTCAATCTTTGCTTGAATGGGAGGGTTAATTTTAGGACTTGATAGATTACATGTCAGTAAATCAAGCCCTAGAATTGCTTGCTTTACCTTGGTTTTCGTCGGGGTAGTGACGACTAGATCTGCTATGTTCCAGGTCAAGTGTGCGGAGGTCAGAAGGTCATAAGTACAGGGGAGCGTATTCTGGGGGGATTAACCCCTGTCCATCGGTGCCCGTCATATGACGGGCTAGAGAACAATGGACAATCAGGCGGTACCCGTCATATGACGGGCGGCATTTTGAGCACATTATCGGCTCTAAGAGAGAGTCCACGCATTGGGAGGACGATAGGAGGGCTCCGACCGTTGGGCCGCAACTGATTGGTCCGCCGCAGTCCTACACACCTCCGGCCCCGCGAGACCAGGAAAAACTGGGGAAATTACCTTATTTTAGGGTTTTTCACCTCTCGTTGCGCGAACGCTACAGGATAACCCGTGGTCATACAAGGATGATTCAGGTGTCATTGGAAAGCTCTATTATCGCCCTTTCACGGATACATAATTATATTACGCTCTGGCTCTTGTTTATGCATGAAAAGGAGCATGGAATGAAGCTAATTTTCCGTAAATATGCCTGATTGGCAGGTAGTTGATGTTACAGATGTCACCGATTGTTGGGTGTTAACCCGGGAGCTGCGGGGAGACTCTTAAGAGTTCCCCCGGCGCACTGCGGGGAGACTCTTAAGAGTCAGAGAAAAAAAAAATCAACTTTTGACATCGATTTTTTTTTTTTTTTTTTTTTTTTTTTTTTTTTTTTTTTTTTTTTTTGGCCCCTGGGCCATGCAAAATCTCAGTCCTCTACCTCCCCTCCTTCCCCACTTTCCTCCTCTCCTTCAGTTATCACCTATTTTCCCTGTTATTCCCTTATTCTGAGGTATATTTTCGTGCTAACATTAGAAATCCGATTGGAGGGTGTGGTCATCACTGATAGCAAGCGAGTGCAAGAGAGAGAGAGAGAGTATCGATCGACTGTGTCTCAGTGGCCTTGGGGGAAATTGGCGGGAAAGCAGATTGCCTCACCCATACATTATACAACTCGCGGGCTATATCTCCGATTTTGACCATCCAAACGCTGTTTTCACTCGTTTTATTGTTGTTTCAGGTTAATACCTTTATAATCAACCCATAATAGGCGCATATGGATAAGTATTAATGCTATTAATGGCACAATGAATATTTTAGTGACGGAAACACCTCAAATACGTCAGCACAGGGGGACGTTTCCAATTACCCCCATGCGCACTTCAGAGGTTAAGTAGACCCCCTTGAGCGTATTTATCAATACCAAATCAATATCAATATCAATATCAAAGGCCTTAACCTTGAAGCTCCTCGGTGGTCTAGTTGGTTAGGTGCTGGAGTGCTGCACTACTTTAAGCCGTGGTGGTCCAGTGGTGAGCACGCTCACGTGTGAATCTGCAAGACCCGGGATCGAATCCCTGCCACGGCGGACATTTAGTGGGTGTGGTAGTACGTCCTAGCATGTTTCACATGCTCGCACCCAGTCAGGGGACATCCTGACGACGTATACAGACTAAACACACATAACAAAGCCACTCCAACAGCTTCCTCTCTCTCCAACACCCCTTCTCCCCTCTCAACACTCTTCTCTGAGCTAGTGCCGATACAAATGGCCAGTCCTGTATAGAATCGTAAGGTTCAGAGTCGTAAAGATTCCAGGACGAGCTCCATAGAAAATGAATGAAAATGAATGAATGAATGGATGGGTAGGCCTCTGCGCGGAAGTGCGGCGCAACTGCTCCTTTGTTGTGTGTCTGTGTTGGTCCTTCTGTTCCTGGCTGTACACTATCCTTTTCTTTGTAGCCTCGTGGTTATTGCTGTGAATCCTTGGTTCTTCTGTTTGAGTCTCCCCTCCTTCTGTTTCTTTTCTTTTCTCTTGTCGAACTGCCATGGTGGTGATTATTAATGCAGGTATTTTAATATATATATATATATATATATACACACACTCGCACAGTATATCAAATAATTTGTACATTTTAGAAAATTATATTATACATTTTGTCCACAGGTATGCGGTGTGTGGGACGTGACCAAGGATCAATGGGCAAATACTGAAGTTAAGTGAGTATAGAATATAAAATCCATAGATTAGGTCATGGCTAATTGGTACGAAACATAGAGTTGGCGTAAATGATGTACACTCAGATTGGGGTCTAGTAAAGAGTAGGGTCCCATAAGGATCTCTGTTAGGCCCTCTGCTGTTCGTAATTTATGTTGATGACCTTGAGGTAGGTATAACTAGCAAGATTAATAAATTAGCGGTTGACACCAACATAGGTAGAGATATTTATTGTGACAAGGTTATGCAGGCTCTCCCAGGAGATCTAGATACACTACACATATGGGCAGTAAATTGGCAGTTCAGTGTAGATAAATGCAGTGTAGTAAAATGTGGTAAACCGATAGAAAAAATATAAATTAGATTACATGGATATATGTACCGTAAATCAGATAGAACAAAAATGGGAGTTATCGCCAGCAGTGATCTGAAACCACGAAAACAATTAATCAATGTTCAAAATAAGGCAATTAGAGTTCGAGCATATATACCTAGAAACGTGAATAACAGAACAAGACATAATCTTGAAACTTTACCTAGCATTAGTGAGGCCACATATGGGTTTTGCTGCTCAATTTTGGTGTCCTTATTCCATAATGAACATTATCGTATAAATACGATAGAATATGACTTTTGTGATCTCGTATGTCTCTGTGACGTCACAATCTCTCCTACAGCACGACGTCGAGTAGATCGTAAATTATAAGATTGTAAATAAGTTAAGTTATAAAAGGCCTAATATGCTATTAAGCAATATTGCCATGGTCTTATGTAGTATATATGAATTTATCGTATATATTAATATAATTTATCGTATAGAGCAACCTAAATGCGGTACGATAATGTGGGCTCCTGGCGGTTTGCCAAGGCAGCAAGGTGTGCTTTTGAGGTACGCCAGAGCCTTCACGAACACCAACCAGTTAACATCTAAATTTTCCGCCCTCAGTTGATCGAGGTTTTGTGCCTCTAATCACAATACACATACAGCAATACACTCAGCTACACCATCACGACGCTCTCATCGACATCATGACTGACTGATAGATAAGCATAAATTATAATAATCATGTCCATTCCCATGTAATCATTTATTCTTTCTTTAACTTGACTCGAGTCTTGGGACCGAAGTCTCGTTCCCCATTGTCCACCGCCATATTGGGTAAAACGTTCTCCCTTGCCTCATTGCCACGTGGAACTATTGGTGAGTTAATTCCTGGCTAATATTAACCCTTATAACCTTACCCTATATATATACATTTATTATGTGAGACTTTTGGATATAAATTAGCTTGTTTCAGATTGAATTCAATTTAGATATAGAGTAGTTTTAATTTAGATTGATTTTATTTTGATTCATTATAGCTTAGTAATATTTAACTTCCATTGATAGTTTACCACATTGGTGCCCAGACCCGGGATTTAGCTACCAGTAAGGGATTTTAAGGCAATGAACAAGGGGACATATAACAGGATGCAGGAACAACTCTATGATAAACTGGCAAGGCTAGCCAAGCGATGGTTAGAGCCGGAATGCAGGGTCACATCGTTGCACCTGCCCAAGTTCTGCATCCCATCCATCATCTTTCCCCAATAATTTTCTTTTCCGTTTCAGACTTCCTGTGACATATGACCTGACCTAACATTTTTTCTCGTTCAATATGATCCATTAGTAGGTATTGCTATTTAGTGTACTATTGTTTCTCCATAACATAGAAGTCCGCCGGTTGGCGTCTCTTAATTAGACTATTATTTGGCCGTTGTCTTTGTAACGTAATATTTAGATACATAGCCTATAGGCTTGCATGCAAAATAGATAAAGACCATAAAGAGATACCGTCTAGTGGGGTGCTAAGCAAAGCCCCTAAAGATGAAAGGGCGGGACTTCGGGGAGTATTAAATAGGCTAATTGTGGACTTAAACACTTTCATCACTACTGCTGATCTAGAGGAATTGGAGGCTAGATTAGATAACGTCCAGGCTACCCACGGTCTTATTACGGCTCTGAGTGAGGTGATTGTGGCTGACATGTTAGAGGAGGAAGAGATAGTTACAGAGTGTGATAATCGCGCCCTCTATGACGAACCTGTCTGTAGAGCGAAGCGCCTATTACAGCGTGCTGTCGCAAGTAAGAAGGGAGGCGATAATGAGGCCCATAGAAGGGCTGACCCAAAACATACTGTACACCTCCCAAAGCTCAATCTTCCTACATTTGGGGGCAAGTTAACCGAGTGGTTAGCTTTCTGGGACGTATTTCGATCTACGGTTCATGAATCCTCTTTGGATAATGTCCGCAAGTTTCACTATCTGAAGGGACAAATGGAAGGAGAGGCCTTACATTTAATAGAGGGTTTTGCAGTAGTGGGTGGTAGTTATCTTGAAGCGGTACACTTATTAGAGTCCACATACGGGGATAGAGAGCAGTTGAAGATGGCCCATGTCGTTGCCTTGTTGGGGCTCGCAGAACCACAGTATAAGGTTGATGAGTTGACAAACTTCAGGCAAATATGGAGTGCCATACTCGATCGCTAGACACCCTAGGGCTTACCACGCAGGAAATGATAGTCATTATCTTGCGTCAGAAGCTTCCTATGGCAATACTTGATAAGTTAAGATCATTTGAGCTGGGGGAGTTCAGCAAGGAGATCAATAATCTACAGTTGAACAAAGGGAGAATGTATGTGTCGGGAGGGAGTGAGAATGTGGAGAAGAGGGGAACAATAAGCATGACAGTGGGGACTAAAGTAAAGAAAGAGGGTGTGTATAAGAAACCTGCTCAGATTCTATGTAAGCTATGTAACAACAAACATAAATGGAGTTTCTGCATAAAATACCCAACAAATGAGACAAAACTAGCACAGGTGAAAAGATTGAAGCTATGTGTAGGTTGTCTAAGTGGGGAACATGGTAAGCAGGGACAATGTACTGCTACATACTTAAGGCCCTGTCGCCACTGCAAAGGACATCACTTTGATAAGTTGTGTCCTACAGCAGATAAAGTCAAAGACGTCAATACAGAGGGTACTACAACTGTGACACTAGGTAGCACGCAAGACACCACTATATTGCCCACAATACAGATTCCCATGGAAGGTAATGACAGTAACAAAGTTTGTCGGGTACTTCTAGATCAAGGGTCTCAACGTTCCTTTATAAAGAGGTCCGTACTAGTGGGACTGAAGCACCGAATCGTAGGGGCTGAGACTCTTCGATTACAGGGCTTCACAGGGGTTACTGATAAACAAGACTACGAGATAGCGGAGATTTCATATTTCTATCGTAAAAACCGGTACTTTATGACTTGTATCGTAGTAGACACCCTACCAGAATATGTATCTGTAGGTGTGAAGAAGGTGGAACACGCATTACGTAGCAAAGGGGGTTAACTTGTCAGATCCCATGGGAAATCAGAGTGAGGTGCATGTTCTACTTGGTGTGGATCATTATTATGAAGTAGTATACCCTGGATTTAAAAAGATGTGTGGTGTAATTTTAATCCCCACTAAATTTGGATACTGCATGAGCGGAAAGGTGCATACTACACAGTCAAAGGTCCTGGTCGACACGGTCTCGATATATAGAGTCAATGTAACCGCGGCAGAGGAGTTGGGAAGGGAGGATTCCCAACCTAGTGACCCTAAGACGGCTGCCGAGTTCGACCTGGAACGACTGTGGAGATTGGATCACATAGGCATTAATCCTATGGAGATTGATTATGACTCGGAAGTTGCGCTACAAAGGTTTGACGAGTCTGTGTGCTACTGTGCCTCAGACAAGCAATATAAAGTTAGTTTACCCTGGAAGAACAGTGAGATAAACCTGCCTACCAACTATGGTTTGGCATTAGGTCGCTTGCGCGCATTGCAGCGGAAATTGTCTAACGAACCGAGCACGCGCCAGGCGTATGACGATGTATTTCGGAGTTATGAGGATAGGGGCTTTATAGAGAGAGTCAATGTCAAGGAACCGTGTAAGAAGGGTAGGGTTCACTATCTGGCCCATCATGGGGTAAGGAAAGACAGTGTCACCACACCAATACGGGTGGTGTATGACTGTTCTGCCCACCAAGGACAACAACCCAGTCTAAATGACTGCCTGTTGACAGGTCCGTCCATGGTGTCGGACCTGTCCCAACATCTATTGCAGTTTAGGCTGGGGAAGTACGCCTATACCAGTGACATCGAGAAAGCATTCTTGATGGTCAAGCTAAAGGAGGAAGATAGAGATGTTACCTGCTTTCTTTGGTTCGGCGACATTAGCGACTCTGAAAGCCCCATCATAATATACCGTTTTCGGGTTGTACTCTTTGGGGCCACTTGCTCGCAGTTTTTGTTAAATGCCACAATCAGAAAACATCTAGCTGACACTCATGAGGACACAAGTAAACTATCTCGCGGATTATACATTGACAATTTGCAGGGTACTAGCGATAGTCAAGATGATTTGTTATATGCATACTGGCAAGCACGCAGATTGTTTGCGGATGCACATCTATTTCTCCGCGAGTGGGTTACTAATAGTGAAGATCTTCAGAGTTTAATACAGGTGGATGGTACGGCATCTCTTAACCAGGAAAAGTCCAGAAATTTGGGGATCTGGCAACCTAAACATGACATACTAACTTTTCAAACAAGGTCTTTTGCTCAGCAGACAGGAGCGCACACAAAAAGAAGTCTGTTGAGCAAAGTTGCGCAATTTTTTGATCCTTTGGGTCTAGCATTACCCGTTACCATAAGAGCTAGGATTCTAATGCAGGAAGTTTGGAGACGTAAGATAGGATGGGATGACAGTTTGCCCGAGGACCTGAATGACCAAGGGACATTGTTGTTGAATGAATATGCCATCCTATGTACTAAACCTATACCTCATAAAGTGGCGGCGTTCGGTGACGTTACGTTACACACGTTTTGCGATGCTAGCGCCACGGCATACGGGGTAGCCATATATGTTGTTACTTCATTTGGGGCACATTTAGTTACAGCCCGGGCCAAGGTAGCCCCGGTTAAAAAGGTAACTATCCCTAAAATGGAATTGACTGCCATGCTGCTATTAGCACGTCTGGTGCAACATGTACGCGCAGCATACGAGAGCGAATTAAATATTGAAATCGTTCATGTATGGTGCGATAGTCAGGTCGCACTCAACTGGATACAGAGCAAGAAGTCTCTGCCAGTTTATGTGCGGAATAGGGTAGATGAGATTAGAGCCCTTTTGCCAGACGTTGCTTATCATTATGTAAATACAAAAGAAAACCCTAGTGATCTCATAACTAGGGGTATAACGGCTAGCCAGTTAATGAAGTCCGAATTGTGGTGGCATGGTCCAAAGTGGCTGCTCCATGAAAGTGAATGGATGATATGGCATGCTGTTGGTGAGGGACTTCTGCCACTGGAAACAGTGGCAGTTACAGCCCAACCAAATGAGCCAACGGGTCCTATCATAAAGTGGGCAAGATTCGGTGACTATAATAAATTAGTCAGAGTTGTAGCTTGGGTGTTGCGATATGTATCCAATCTCAAGCTTAAAGTAACGGGCCAACTCTGCACCAGGGGTCACAACATTGATGCTCGTGAATTTAAAGCAGCTGAAGTAACTTTGATCAAATGGGTTCAAATAGAAACCTTTTCCAATGAATTAGAATCCTTGAAAAGCTCGAATAAGACATTAATGCCTAATATAGTGCGTCAACTAAGGTGGCACCTAGACAATGGCCTCATCAGGTGTGAGGGTCGCCTGAAGTGGTCGGGTGCACCAGACGGCACAAACCGACCTATACTTATGCCAACAAGACATCACGTTACTGATCTATTGATCATACGTGCACATAGGGAAGTAAAACACTACGGGGTATGTCATATTTTATCAAATTTACGTCTCACATGGTGGATACCCAGAGTTCAACAAGTAGCTCGACGCGTAGTGAGAAAGTGTGTAATATGCCAGAGACTAAAGGGTAAACCATATGCAACTGGACCAGCTCCACCTCTACCTGAATGCCGTGTAAAGCACGTAGAACCTTTCCAAGCGGTAGGATTAGATTACACAGGGGCATTGAAGATGAGGGAGCATGAGAAGGTTTATATATTATTGTTTACCTGTGCGACGTCTCGAGCGGTACACCTAGAACTATGTGATAATATGTCTAGCGAAGAATTTATGCTGGCGTTCAGACGGTTTTGTGCCCGTCGTTCATTCCCTCAACTCATTCTTAGCGACAATGCTCCCACTTATGTCCAAGCATCAAAATATCTAAAGGATATGAGTAGTGATCCTACTGTCATCACTTTTTTGGGAGAGAAGAAGTGCGAATGGAGGTTCATTCCAGTTAAGTCACCTTGGTTTGGTGGAATGTGGGAACGATGTGTCGGCATAGTAAAGTCAGGACTAAGAGCGGTTGTAGGACGTGCTCTATTAAAGAAGAGTGAGTTGACGACAGTCCTCACAGAGATAGAGGCAGTCGTGAATGATCGCCCGCTTACATATGTGTACACCGGCCTGCAAGAACCACTACCATTAACGCCAGCTCACTTGCTATATGGAAAACCATTGACTGCGTTTCCATCTGATTTTCAGTCCATAGTAGAGTTAGAGGATCCCTCGTTGTACTCTGAGGTAGCGGTGTCTAAGAGATACCAGTATATATCCAGGATAATCGAGGATTTTAGGAAACGGTGGATTAGTGAATATCTGCTAGCATTGAGGGAAAGGAGTGTTACTCCCTCTGGTAGACCAACGGCAACTACAGTTGGCGAAGTTGTTTTAATTAAAGAAGATAGTCCTCGTTTATACTGGAAATTAGGCCGCGTATTGGAGGTATACAAGGGGGCAGACTCTGTAGAGCAGGTGGCGCTATTGAAGACAGCCACTGGAACTACTGTTCGTCCTATCGCACGTTTGTATGCTTTGGAGCTCGATTCCGCATTGCAATCTGAGGCTCCACCTGTTATTGCTGGGTCCGAGGATTCTCAAAGGAACGACTCACCTCTTACTGATGGTGATCATTCTCGGACCGGGACGCTTCCCAGACGCGCTGCTGCTGGCGCCGTCGACTTGTGGCGTCAGAAGATAGCCTCTGGGCAACTTTAGGTTTAAGGTGGGGTTCAGGTCTTTTTTGTGGGGGGAGTGTATCGTATAAATACGATAGAATATGACTTTTGTGATCTCGTATGTCTCTGTGACGTCACGATCTCTCCTACAGCACGACGTAGGACGAGTAGATCGTATATTATAAGATTGTAAATAAGTTAAGTTATAAAAGGCCTAATATGCTATTAAGCAATATTGCCATGGTCTTATGTAGTATATATGAATTTATCGTATATATTAATATAATTTATCGTATAGAGCAACCTAAATGCGGTACGATAATTTGGGCTCCTGGCGGTTTGCCAAGGCAGCAAGGTGTGCTTTTGAGGTACGCCAGAGCCTTCACGAACACCAACCAGTTAACATCTAAATTTTCCGCCCTCAGTTGATCGAGCTTTTGTGCCTCTAATCACAATACACATACAGCAACACTCAGCTACACCATCACGACGCTCTCATCGACATCATGACTGACTGATAGATAAGCATAAATTATAATAATCATGTCCATTCCCATGTAATCATTTATTCTTTCTTTAACTTGACTCGAGTCTTGGGACCGAAGTCTCGTTCCCCATTGTCCACCGCCATATTGGGTAAAACGTTCTCCCTTGCCTCATTGCCACGTGGAACTATTGGTGAGTTAATTCCTGGCTAATATTAACCCTTATAACCTTACCCTATATATACATTTATTATGTGAGACCTTTGGATATAAATTAGCTTGTTTCAGATTGAATTCAATTTAGATATAGAGTAGTTTTCATTTAGATTGATTTTATTTTGATTCATTATAGCTTAGTAATATTTAACTTCCATTGATAGTTTACCACAAACATAGATTCCCTGGAAGCAGTACAACGAAGGATGACAAGAATTATCCTTAATATTATAGGAAGGAAGGCTGAACAAATTAGGCTTGTATTCGTTAAAGAAAGCGTAGAGTTAGAGAGGATATGTTCAAGTAGGTTAGTGGGATTAATAAAGAGGAAATTAAAAATGCACTGAAGCTCAGTGATGGCGAAAGAGCTCGAGCAAATGGTTGCGAATTAGATAAACTTCGTTTCAGAAAAGATATAGGCGAGCAATGGATTGGTAAAAGAGTTGTGGATGAGTGTCATAGGCGATCGAGTGCCATAGTAAGATCAAGAACGATAGAGAGCTTCAGAATAAAACTAGATACGGACATGGACGTGATGGGCTGGCTGTGAAGTGGATCTGCACTGCATGGGCTAGTCGGCCATCTGCAGACTCCCGTTTTCTTACGTACTTATATATATATATATATATATATATATAGAGAGAGAGAGAGAAAGAGAGATTTTAGAATGCCGTGGCTAATAGTCTCCCCTTTCCCTGAAAAGCCTAGAGCATATTTGTTTAACCTTTCCCAAATGATTTTGGTTGCTATATTATGTTTAAACAATCTAGACTAATACAAATATTAAATAAGGTCGGGAAGGCCGTGGTGGTGGTGGTGGGGTGGGGGTGGGGGTGGGGGGGAGGGATGGTTGATTAAATGTTTTCCTGAAAGGATTTGTTCGAATCGGGTAGGCCTATATAAAAATACGCTCTTCCATTCACGAAAATTAGTTGAAACGGTAAAGTGCTCATTAAACGGCAGAGTACTCATGAAATTATAAAATAGTCATACGACGGTAAAAGTCTTCATGAAACAAAGGTAATAATGCTCACAAAACGGTAAAATACTCATAAAACGATAACATCCTCATGAAACGATAATATGCTGATGAAACGGTAAAAATGCTCACACAACAATAAACTGATCCCGACACAATAACATGCTCATGACACGG
>CM064483.1:51816969-51849469 GCA_032716605.1 Paralithodes platypus | reverse complement strand
CACCGGTACTGAAAGGGTTAAGGAGAGAACAGGTGGGAGAGGTATTGGGAGGAAGGGGCAAAGGGGGGATAAAGACAGACAGACAGAGAGACCGTTTATTTGCTCAGTCTTCTTTATATAGTATGGAGCACAGCTCTAAAATTACATAGTTGTAGTAAACAAATATAATGATTTACATTGATATTGCAACTTAAAACATATGTACAATAGTATTTGCAACTTATTAAATATTCTATGATTATGCAGCAGCTATGGAAACATCCTATAAATAGATTGCAAATAACTTGCCAAATTCAACATGGTCTTTTTGTTGGTACTCTGTAATAGTTCAGCAAATGTGTTCCTATTTGAAGATACTCTGAAATATCGTGAAACGTATTTACGGCGTTCGTCCTCTATATGTTGTTTTATACACTCAAGAACCATATGGTATTCATCGCCAATTGTGTTACTATTACATGTTGTACATGTACGGTCCTCTCTAGCAATTCTCTGGTACCTGCCCGTTACTATGGGGAATTTATTATTGTTTGTTCTAAGCTTGCTGGTGCAGTATTTCTTGGGCAATTTCATTGTGTAAAGGGTGGGTGGTGGTGATGGTGACAGATGGTGGGGATGGGGTAGAAGTTCACACGCTTGGTCAGGGGAGGGGGAAGGGAAAGACTGAGATAGGGAATTGACTATATTTACATAAGTTTTAGGCTAAGGTCGTACGTGCAGATGGAACATGTAAGGTACAAGTTAAGGGGGGATGGGCTTATTTATTTGCTCATTTATGTATTTATTGATTATTGTTCTAGTTTCCTCCCTAGATCTCCATCAAACTTGAAACAAAACATCCATTAGATCCCCCTTCTAGATTAATTCGTACATTTTTCGGTAGAAAAATGTCCTGGCAAAGGCCGGTTCTTCCAAAATTACAGGCTCACTATCGTTCGCTAGGAAAAAATCGACACCTAAATATCACGAAAGGTCTTAATATTGACAAAGAAATAAGGCGAAAGGTCGTAAAATCGACAAACTAATGGGGCAAACATCTTAGAAATCTGAAACTAATGGGGCTAAACATGAGGGAGAAGGGGATCTAGAAAATCGACCCATCTACCCTTAATTAAGCAGATAGTACTTGGAAGCATACTGTATAATAAGTGTAATTACCAATATACCCTGTTCCAAATAAGTAAGCCAACACTCTTGAACATAAACCTCTATAACTCACAAACGACTAGAGTAATCGAGCTAATATATCTACTGGTACCATTTGGGAAGAGTCAGCCAGGGTATAGATGTGGACATTTATAACCCATTTGTTCTAGCCCTGTTTGAGTTACAGAGGCTAGGGTTCACGATATATGACTTACCTACTTGGAATAGGGTATAGTTCGATTGGCTAACGTTGATTAATGTCATGAATCAAGGGAAGGAAGGGAAGTAAGATAAACATACGGAATGGAAGGAGGGATCAAGAGAAACAGGAGAAAGTAGGGAAGGGAAGGAAGAGGAAGAAGAGAATGTTAGGAACGGGAGAAGGAGGGAAGGGAGGACATGGGAAGATAAGTGAACGTATGAGAGGAGAAGGAAGAGGTGAAGGACCAGAAGAGAGAGAGAGAGAGAGAGAGAGAGAGAGAGAGAGAGAGAGAGAGAGAGAGAGAGAGAGGATCGTGTACATAAAGGGGAGTATGGGATGTTTACTGTGATTGTTAGTCTTACCTCTATCATTAAGGTCATTACTGCTCTCTCCCTCTCTCTCTCTCTCCATGTCTATCATTACCACTCTCTATCACATACTCTCTCTCTCTCTCTCTCTCTCTCTCCCAAAATTCAATCAAAATACCACGTAGGCCTAATCGTTCAGCATTATACAATATACAGTATTTGTGTTGATTTTAGTTTCTCTGTTTTAGTGGTTTTCAAGGTCAGCCAAATTCTGCAGCTAGCTGTATTTGTTCAACCATACCGGATCCCACCTGTGTTTGTTGTGTGTGTGTGTGGTTGTGTGTATGTGTTTTTTGTGTGTGTGTGTGTTTGTTGTGTGTGTGTGTGTGTTTGGTGTATGTGTGCGTGTGTGTGTGTGTGTGTGTGTGTGTGTGTGTATTTATATGTAACTGTCAATGTGATCGTGTGCGTGTGTGTGTTTCTGTGTGTATGCATGAGTGTCTTCAGCCCGTAAGCGAATGTGTATGACACAAGCATATGTGCATCTCTCCGTGTTTGTGTGTGTGTGTGTGTATGTGTGTGTAGCTCGCCTTGTTTACGTTGTTTATACCCGTGTCCTCAGCATTTGCCCCGCCTCCATAAGTCACGACAATTTATAAAAGCCTCACCTTTAATGCCACTCTTGTATTTTTGTCCGCTTTAACCCTTTTAGCCCATTGTCAAGTTGAAAAATATTAGCATTATAGCTTAAACTATTCCACATATAGCCTAAGAGTATTTATATGTGAAAGAACGTGTGAAGTGGGTAGTATGTGGTCTCCCTCTCTCTCTAAATGGAAAGGTAGTTTGGAGTAGAGCAGCACGTGTTATTAAAGCCTCTGTCACACTATGCCGATTTAAGTGCCGACGCTTCACGACTTAAGCAAGTGTCACACTATGCCGATTTAAGTGCCGACACTCCACGACTTAGGGGTCGGGAGCAGGTATTTGCCTACATCGCCGCGCGACGCGACGTTGGTGGGCGCCGACTCAAGAGAGCCGTCGGGAGAGGTCGTCAGGGGCCTCAGGAAAAGTTTGACACGCACAACTCTCATGAGCTGAGTCGGTGGCTAGTAAATTGGCGGGACGGGGACGTTAGGCGGGTGGCGTCGGGCGGCATCCAGTAGGCGTCAGACGGTACAAGGGTGTCGACCTGTCTGCGTCAGACGCCGCTTATAATGTAGGTCGCCTTCAGGCAGCGACCAGGCGCCGTCATAGGGTGAGGGCATACCGTGAGTCCGCGACCTGGCAACGTCGCACGGGACATCGTTGATAGATGGTTTTGGGGGTGTTTTTGTTTTAACCTTGATGGAGGTCTAGCTAGGAAACTAAAAAATAAATTAATATATAAATAAATAGACCCCAAAAATCACCACTGTCCCCTTAATCTGATCCCATCAACGAGTGACTTTCTATAAACCCTTTCAATAGCGGTGGCGTCTGTTTTGTCATAGTTCTGCCATACTTAGACGATTTTATGCAGCTTAAGAACAGTCTGTGGGAGTTAAGAGAGATAAATGAGAGGAATGGAGGTCTTGTGATTGCTACAGGCCCTTTGTAAGCATAATACAATAACCTAATAGTTGCCAGACTATAACGGGAAAGACGTCACCGGTACTGCAAGTGTTAACTATAGATGGCCTTGTTTTACCAATTACTAAACAAAAATTACTTAATTAAGGGGAGATGTGCGCATTTGTTTGCTCATTTATGGATCTGTTTATTATGTTTTTAGTTTCCTCCCTAGATCTCAAGCTTAACCCCCCACCACCCCCCACCCCCCACACACACACACACACAAACGTCGCCTCCGACGGACCGGTTTGCCTCGGTCGGGATCAAGTGTGACGGAGTAGGGGTCCAGTGTGACAGGGTGGCTGTCCATCGCCGCCCTACCTCCTATAGGTGACGCTCGTCAGGAGCATTGTCGCCAACCAGTTTGCGTGCTACGGCGCATGACGCCGCCCCAGCGGCGTCATTTATATTCCTTAGGTCTTGCATGGTTGCCTCTCGACCCCTTCCAGTTGCCGTTAGGCAGCATGCCCGTCCATACTGCCTGCCGTGGGCGTCCCGCCCCTCTATCGCCCACGATACTCGGCAGTGGTCTCCCCCTTGTATCGCCACTCCTTAAGTCGTGGAGAGTCGGCACTAAAATCGGCATAGTGTGACACTTGCTTTAAGGAGTGGCGATACAAGGGGGAGACTACTGCCGAGTATCGTGGGTGATAGAGGGGCGGGACGCCCACGGCGGGCAGTATGGAAGGGCATGCCACCTAATGGCAACTGAAGGGGTTGAGAGGCAACCATGCAAGACCTAAGGAAGAGAAATGACGCTGCTGGGGCGGCGTCATGCGCCATAGCACGCAAACTGGTTGGCGACAATGCTCCTGACGAGCGGCGCCTATAGGAGGTAGGGCGGCGCCAATAGATACTACGGCGGCGATGGACAGCCACCCTGTCACACTGGACCCCTACTCCGTCACACTTGATCCCGACCGAAGCAAACCGGTCCGTCGGAGGCGACGTTTGTGTGTGTGTGTGTGGGTCGGGGAGGGGGGGGATTGGGGAAGTTAAGCTTGAGATCTAGGGAGGAAACTAAAGACATAGTAATAAGATCCATAAATGAGCAAACAAATGCGCCCATCTCCCCTTAATTAAGTGTTATTTTGTTTGAGTAATTGGTAAAACAAGGCCATATATAGTAAACCCTTTCAGTACCGGTGACGTCTTTCTCGTTATAGTCTGGCAACTATTAGGTTATTGTATTATGCTTACAAAGGGCCTGTAGCAATCACAAGACCTCCATTCCTCTCATTTATCTCTCTTAACTCCCACAGACCGTTCTTAAGCTGCATAAAATCATCGAAGTATGGCAAAACTATGGCAAAACAGACGCCACCGCTATTGAAAGGGTTTATAGATAGTCACTCGTTGATGGGATCGGATTAAGGGGACATTGTTGATTTTTGGGGTCTATTTATTTATATATTAATTTATTTTTTAGTTCCTCGCTAGACCTCCATCAAGGTTAAAACAAAAACACCCCCAAAACCATCTATCAACGATGTCCCGTGCGACATTGCCAGGTCGCGGAATCAAGGTGTGCCCTCCCCCTATGACGGCGCCTGGGTGTTACCGGGTCACTGCCTGAAGGCGACCTACATTATAAGCGGCGTCTGACGCAGACAGGCTGGCGCCCTTGTAACGTATGATGCATACCGGACAACGCCCGATTCCGCCAGCCTACCGTCCCCGTGCCGTCAATTTACTAGCCACCGACTCAACTCATGAGAGTTGTGCATGTCGAACTTTTCTTGAGGGCCCTGACGACCTCTCCCGACGGCTCTCTTGAGTAGGCACCCACCCACGTCGCGCGGCGATTTAGGCAAAGACCTGCTCCCGACCCTTAAGTCGTGGAGCGTCGGCACTTAAATCGGCATAGTGTGACAGAGGTTTAAGGAGCACCGGCTGTATTGACTGTCTGAGGGATAGGTAGCCACACAAACACTTTATATCAATATCACTCACTGTCACACACACACACACACACTCTCTCTCTCTCCCACTTATAAACTCGCTAATAATACAGACTTTCCGCCGATCACCGCTCGTGTCACGCTGAATTTGGGTATCCCGGACATTTCTTTTCACCCGGCCTAACTTTACTCGGGACTCAAGTTTCAGGAACAAGGAGAAAAAAAGAGAGGGAGGGAAGAAGAAAAGGATTTATGGGTTTGTTTGTGTGTGTGTGTGTGTGAGAGAGAGAGAGAGAGAGAGAGAGAGAGAGAGAGAGAGAGAGAGAGAGAGAGAGAGAGAGAGAGAGAGAGAGAAAAACCATTGTGGCAGGTCTCTTAGTCTTTAACCAATCACATGGCATAGATAGATACATGTGCACCGATCGATAGATAGTCAGTCAGTCAGTCAATACTTTATTTCATAAAAAGCAATACATATAACTTTTTACATAATTTATGTACATAAGGTAAAGTTACCTTAGAGTTGGTTCATGGTTTTGTACATATATTATTCTTGATTTAATGGCATCAATATCATTATCTGCTAAGCTTGAGATATCATAAGTAGTTAAAAGAATAGTTTTTACTTCGTTAATCATATAAAGACTATCACAGATATTCAAAAGACACTTTTCTAAAAATGTGCAAGGCTTCTTCAAAAGCTTAGAAGCAAATCTAATTTTTTGCCAATTGAACAAATGACTAAAAGTCATTAAACCAGCCATATCACATGCTTTATGATTGCTCTCCCAGTATTTTAATTTAACGATTTTCTTTATTGCCTTGTGGTACCCTATTGCAAATTGTTTCAAAGGAAGTTTACATTTCTTGTTACAAAACCATAATTCTGAGCCGTAGAAACTCAAACAGTAACTTTGAAATAATTGAATAAAAACATTAGTATTTACATTTGAGAATTTTCTTAAAATACAATTAAATTCATTGTAAAATTTATTTCTAGATCTAATTATGTCCTTGTCATTATTAAGGTTATTATCTATAATAAACCCTAGGTATTTATGTTCATTGGCAGTATTTAATATTTTATCATATAGCCTCATCTTTGGCTCAATATTAGTTGCATTATTACCTGTAAAGTACATATATAGTGATTTACTAGTATTAATCTGAATATCAATATTTTTTGCTTCAACTTCTAGGATGTTCAATAAAAATTGTAGTCCTGTTGATGAGGGCGCTAAAATAACAATGTCATCAGCGTATGCTATGACATTGCTTGACTTATTACCTAAAGTACATCCTATTTTACATTTAGACAAGTTCTCAATTAATGTATCAATGTATATATTAAAAAGTAGCGGTGATAAAACTGCTCCTTGTCGAACCCCATTCATGATTCTCCAGGATTCTGATACAGAATCTCTATGTTTGGTGGCCACCATTTGATTTCTATAAAAATAAAGTATAATATTTACATAAAAATTAGGAATGCCTCTATCTAACAGTTGTTCAACTAGTTTAAATGGTTTACTTTGTCAAAGGCCTTTTTAAAATCAATAAATGATGCATACACATTTGAGTCTGATAATCTATAACGTAAAATAGTTTCTTTTAAAACCAAACATGCAGAAACCGTTGAATGATTCTCTCTGAACCCATGCTGTCTTTCGTTAATATGTATATTATACATTATTTTATATTTTAAACAATACTCAAACGCTTTTAGAAATACTGAAGAAGAAATAATTGGTCTATAATTATCAATTGAGCTTTGGTCTTGTGATTTATCTTTAATTATAGGCAAGATGAGTCCAGACGTCATCCCATTAGGCATATAACCATGTACAATAAATTATGAAAACAATTTAGCAAGCAATTTCACAACACTCTCAGGACCATGTTTCAAATGATTGGAATGAATGTTATCATGGCCTCAGTTAATCTCAGATATTGCTGATCTAATATCGTTAGTATTAATGTTTCCTATCAATCTACCTTTACTCACATTTTCATTCAACTTTTCATTAGCAGCTTCGAAAGTATCATTATTTTGGCAATTAAGGTCATCAAATACCCCTCTAAACTTTTTAGAAACCATTTCAGCTATAAGGGATGAGTCACACTCTCCTTCAATGTTCACATTAACACCTTATTAGCGGGCTAGCGGTCTATTTATATGTACCGCCCAGCGGGGTGTTTTTAGCCAAAATAGGGCTGTTTACGTGATCATTTTCATGCCTAAATAAGACCCAGAGCGTAAAACAAGTATCTATCCCTGAAAGGGCATAAACAGAGCTTTCCCATGACACCATAACGATCCTTTTATGACGGCTAGTTTTCTTGCAACAACCGCGCAACACGAGTGCAAAAAGCATGTAATTCGGTACTTTCCCCATACAATTCAGTATGTAGCGAGTGAGAGAGGGAGGGAGGAGGTGGGATTCGTGTCAGTAGGTTCGCCGCGGTGGTCTGGAGCAGTCATACGCTCGCTACTCTCCTGCCACCACTTGTCTCTCTCTCTCAGCAACATTACGTGCTGAAATTGCCACACGACCTATGTCGCGCGCCGCCAGATAGTCCAAATTTATTATACTCGACTTATGTTGAGCGCCACTAGTTAAGGGTTAAGATAGCATTTATTGTTCTTTGTTTTCCTCACTTCCTTCCAAAAGCTATTGTATCTCTTATTGCACAAAGATTCGGCTAATTTTTCATTCCTTATGTTTATTTCATTATTTTTTATAAATTGTAAAGCCTTTTTAAATACTTTTCTAGAAGCCTTCATATCTTCAAGAGCCTTACCAAATGAAGGACAACCGGTTGTTTTCCACAATAGAAATTGATCTCTAGCGGATTTATATAACTGGTTTACATGATCATTCCATCCTGGCTTAATACGATAGTTTCTATTATGATGCAATACATATTCATAGGATGAATCATTAAGTAACTTAACAAGGGTATCAAATATATGCTTTAGATCTTTAATGTGATTATCATCAGCACACTTAAATGTAAAACAATCTAAACAATTAAAATTCATTAGATCATACCGAGAGATAGCCGCATCCACATCATTCTTGTATTTTAAAGTAACATCGTTGGATACAAATATTTTCCAGTTTACAAAATTAGAACATTTAGATTCATTACACACCTTTGTATGTATCATGTCAACATTTAGTTTAAAAACTATAGGAAAGTGATCAAATATGGCAAGGTCATGTCGTATAGCAATATTACTAACATTTAGTATAATACTGTCAGATGATAGGATGTGATCCAACCAACTGACAGTATTTCTACCTGGACACAGATAAGTAAAGGTATCATCTGGTAACACAGCATCGCTAACACACAAATTGTTATTACGTATAAAATTAAGGAGCTCTTCCCAGAATCTACCTTTTTTATGGTTAGCATTAAAATCCCCACTGATTATAATGTTGCTAATATTTTGATCAGAAATAAAAAAAATCAAGCATGGCGAGTGACTGTCGATACTCATCTAAAGAGTCGTCATTCTGTTTATCGCATGGAAGATAGACATTGATTATAAAATATTGCTCATCCTTTGTATTTAATGTTATTCCAACAATTCTATCATTACAAAAGACAGATTCAACCATACTACTTAGATCTTTCTTCCACATAATAGAAACCCCTCTGCATGGGCGACCCTCAATTATACCCTCATTAGTTCTGTCTTCTACACAAGCTACACAGTCAAAAAAATTATCTATTGTATTCATAAATGGTTTATCATCTTTAAGTAGCATTAACTCCTGAAGCAATAGTATATCATATTCTAGGGCTAATGTTCTCACTGTTTCTATGTTATTTCTGACCGAATTACAATTGTATGAGGCAATATTAACCATTTCCAAATGATTTTGGGGTGTAAAACTTTCGGACGGTGACATTTTTTGGCCAGCAATCTGGTTGAAATAACTGTTCCCTATCTTCAATGGCAATTGTTAATTTAAAAGATTTCCAATCCCTTTGTACACGTTGGGATTCTAATTCTACGCATTTAATGACATTAACATTAAGTTCCTCTGTTGTAAACGTAATTATATCATTGGAATCAGACTCCAAATCAACATTTCCAATATAGATGTCTACTGTTCTACAAGTCCCTTTAAATTGGAATCAGACTCCAAATCAACATTTCCAATATAGATGTCTACTGTTCTACAAGTCCCTTTAAATCAACATTTCCAATATAGATGTCTACTGTTCTACAAGTCCCTTTAAATCAACATTTCCAATATAGATGTCTACTGTTCTACAAGTCCCTTTAAATCAACATTTCCAATATAGATGTCTACTGTTCTACAAGTCCCTTTAAATCAACATTTCCAATATAGATGTCTACTGTTCTAAAAGTCCCTTTAAATCAACATTTCCAATATAGATGTCTACTGTTCTAAAAGTCCCTTTAAATCAACATTTCCAATATAGATGTCTACTGTTCTAAAAGTCCCTTTAAATCAACATTTCCAATATAGATGTCTACTGTTCTACAAGTCCCGTTAAATTTACTATTGTCGACTGTTTTTGTACCTCTTACACCTACTGGTCTACGTTGTCTCGGGTCTTTCTTAGTCGTACCATCATGGTTAATAGTTCTAGTTTGAGAGTGATTTCTATTTTGTAGTTGTCGTCTATTCTGTACCAAAGTGAATCCTTCAGCATCAATAACAGGGTCACCAACTCTAGATCTCTTCTCGTAGTTACTTCGCCGTCCGCCATCATTAGATACACTAGTGCCAACTCTTAGACTTCTGTGACCAGCGACAGAGTTGACAGCTTTCGGTCCTCGATCATCACTTGAAGGGTTGTCAATTCTAAGCCCTTCATTAATAACAGTAGTACTAACTCTTAATCTTCTTCCATCCCGAGCTGCATTGCCAGCGCTCAATCGATCTCCTTCATTTTGATGATCGTTTACTCGAGCATTTGAACTCTGTACTGCAGACAACTGACGTTGGGGTGTATTGAAATGGGAAATGGAGTCAACATTACTTGCTTCACCCTCTGTACACAACATTTCTCTATAGCTCGGCAGCATAGCTAGATAGATAGATAGATAGATAGATAGATATATAGATATATAGCAGTGCATTCCTAGATAGACAGGGGAGCGTTTAACAGCAAGGAGCCAAAGTGTAATTCCTCACCCAACAGCGAAACGGAAACAGTGAGGGAGGTGACGAACATATTTCTTGTGGCCTGGAGCGACAGTGTGTTGGTGGGGGCATGCCCGATTGTGTACCCCGAGTCTGGCAAGGATAAGTGATGGTGGTGGCGTGTGTGTTTGTGAGAGAATGATTTACATATAGTTACTTAGATTCACATATATTTACATATATTTATATGTATTTACATATATTTACATATATGCACTGGCCACACAGACTTTACGATCCAAACGAGTTGGTCAGAACTTGATTCGAGTAGAGATGGCATACCCGATAGGAAAGGAACGTTGATAGAAAGGAGAGAGAGAGAGAGAGAGAGAGAGAGAGAGAGAGAGAGAGAGAGAGAGAGAGAGAGAGAGAGAGAGAGAGAGAGAGAGAGCGAGCTATGCCAAAGGAACCAGCCCATATTAAAGCTGAGTTACCATCCACTGTAAGACCGGGCGATTTAAGAGGGTAGTGCTTGTTTTTTGCTCTATATATATTCATTTATTCATTTATTTTTTAGTTTCCTCGCTAGACCTCCATCAAGCTTTTTAAAATATCCCTTAGACCCCTTTTCAAGATAAAGTTGTACATTTTTCGGCAGAAAAATGTCCCGGCCGAAGGCCGATTCCTTCTAAAAGTGCAGGATCCCTTTCACTCACCAGGAAAAATTTGATATCTAAATGGCGCGAATGGTCTTAATATTGACAAATAAATGGGGCGAAAGGTATCAAAATCGCCAAACTAACGGAACGAACGTCTTAAAATGTCAAAACTAGTATGCTAAACATGAGGGAGAAGAGGGTCCAGAAAATGCGACTACCTCCCCCTTAATAAATACATAGTGCCGAGCTACAGCCAAACCGAAAACGAGATAGGAAACCAACAGAAAACGAGAAAGGAGACCAACAGAAAACGAGAATGGACACCAACAGAAATCGAGAAACACACACGCTGATGATACTATACCCTGTTCCAAATAACTAGGTCAAAACCCTGGAACATCAACCTCTATAACTCACAAACGACTAGAGTAATCAAACCATTATTGCTACCACTCGGGAATAGGTGTGCAGAAAATGTATTTCCCATTTGCTCTAGCCCTTTTTGAGTTATAGAGGTTAGGGTTCACGACATCTGGACTACCTATTTGGAACAGGGTATATCCAATGCGAGAAGTATTTAGAGAAGCATAAGGAGATATTTTGGGCTTTTATGGACTTGGAAAAAGCGTATGATCGTGTGGACCGTGAAGCAATGTGGAAGGTGTTAAGGATTTATGAAATAGGAGGAAATTTGTTAGAAGCAGTTAAGAGTTTTTATGAAGGGAGCAGAGCATGTGTGAGAGTAGGAAATGGTGAGTTGAGTGAATGGTTTGAGGTAAAGGTAGGTTTGAGACAGGGTTGTGTAATGTCACCATGGCTGTTTAATATGTTTATGGATGGTGTGGTGAGCGAGGTGAAAAGGAGAACTATGGGAAGAGGATTGGGTTTAGTAGGAAAGAATGGTAGAGATTGGGAGTTGAATCAGTTGCTGTTCGCTGATGACACAGCATTGGTGGCGGATTCTGATGAGAAACTGCAGCGGGTAGTCAAAGAGTTTGGTGTGGTTTGTGGAAGGAGGAAACTGAAGGTGAACGTCAATAAAAGTAAAGTAATGGTGTGTAATAGGGGAGAGCATAGGGTGAATCTAGATGTGAGGCTGGATGGGGAAATATTGGAACAAGTAGAATGTTTTAAATATCTAGGAGGAACGATAAGCAGGAGTGGAGGTATGGAAGTGGAGGTAAAACAGAAAGTGTGTGAAGGAAGGAAGGTTTTCGGAGCAATGGGAAGTATGTGGAAGACGAGAAATCTCGGAGTGAAAGTAAAAAGTGCACTGTATCAAGGAATTGTTGTGCCAACAGTGATGTATGGGGCTGAGACATGGGCTCTGAAGAAAAAGGAGAAAAGAGGGCTGGATGTGATGGAGATGAGCTGCTTGAGGAGTATGTGTGGAGTTACTCGTAGAGACAGATTGAGGAATGAAGAGATACGTAGGAGAGTGGGGCAGCAAGAACATTTGTCAGCCAGAGTGGACAGAAGGGTGCTGAGCTGGTATGGTCATGTTGAACGAATGGGAGATTAAAGGCTTACAAAGAGAATATGTGAGTCAGGTACAAGGGGAGATAGAAGGGCAGGAAGACCCCCATTGAGATGGAGAGACTGTGTAAGAAAGGCTTTGGATGATAGAGGAATGACTATAGATCAGGCAGGGGAAGTGGTGGTGGACAGGAGTGAATGGAGAATGCTTGTGAATAGTTGAGTGAACACGTGGTCATTTGGAGTAAGGGGTCGGGCGCAAGTTGGACTAGATAATAGTCCATCAGGCGCCTGGCCCGGGGAGATGATTAATATGAAGGGTGTGCCTGGAAGTGTGGTGGGAGGGCTTGTGGGTTTGGCTCCGCTGCATGTCTGCCTGCCGAGATCGGAACCTCTCCGGGTGGTCAGGGGCCTGGGGAGTGCTGGAGCGACCTTGGTAACCCTGGTCTCTGGGTCTTCTCCTGGGTGACCTGGATGTGTGAGAGTTTGTGTTTTTTATCTGTGTTTATTTTTTGTTTTATGTTGTTTTTGTGTTTTCCCTGTTCTTGCTCTGTCTTGAGTCGGCTACCCCCAAAGTGGGGATTGGGCCTGAGCATATAGATAGATAGATAGATAGATATCCAACACTATACTCTGTTTGTGTCCAGCTGATGGTGAATTACTGTCTCTCCATCCTGATTACTCCACTATTACCATGATTTTGTAGCGAAATACGTTGCTAATTATGAAAACTTGGCAATAATATGACGCACAGACATAGCAGTAGACCTATCATATATTTCCAGTAAGAATCAAGAACTCAGATGCTAAGGGATTCAATTTACCATCAGCTGGAAACAAAATAGACTATAGGATGAACATGATTCTGTACATTTTTCGGTAGAAAAATGTTCCGGCCGAAGGCCACTTCCTCCTATATTACAGGCTCGCTTTCGTTTGCCAGGAAAAAATCGACACCTAATTGGCACGAAAGGTCTAAATATTGAGAAATAAATGGGTCGAAATGGCTTTAAATCGCCAACTTAATGGGCCGAACGTCTTAAAATTAGGGCTAAATATGAGGGAGAAGGGGGGGGGGGGGGCAGAAATATTAGTCATCTTCCTTTAAACAACATACCGTACTGTATATTGTGGAATGACTTGAAACAATGAATGGCTATGCATACCATATATGCAGTACCGGTATATTGTGGAATGTGCATGCAGTAGCATGAATCATGCTATGCAGTACCGGTATATTGTGGAATGAATCATGCCGATGCTATGCAGTACCGGTATATTGTGGAATGAATCATGCTATGCAGTACCGGTATATTGTGGAATGAATCATGCTATGCAGTACCGGTATATTGTGGAATGAATCATGCTATGCAGTACCGGTATATTGTGGAATGAATCATGCTATGCAGTACCGGTATATTGTGGAATGAATCATGCTATGCAGTACCGGTATATTGTGGAATGAATCATGCTATGCAGTACCGGTATATTGTGGAATGAATCATGCTATGCAGTACCGGTATATTGTGGAATGAATCATGCTATGCAGTACCGGTATATATATATCTATTGGAAATATACCTGTAGCCTACTAGAAACAACAATATATGGCATTTAGAACTCGCATGCACTACCACAAAACCGGATACAATTACATTACATGTATTCAGATGATCAAATTCATAAAGTAATTGGTAAAAAATAACAATAATAAAAAAAAAAATCCCTTTTGACTCTGCTCTCTCCATTGTTTTAAGGGGAGATGGGTCGTCTTTTCTGGTCCTTCTTCTCCCTCGTGTTTAATCCCATTGGTTTTTAGATTTTAAGACGTTCGCCCCATTACTTTGGCGACTTTAAGACCTTCCACCCCATTTCCTTGACAATATTAAAACCTTGCGTGCCATTCAGGTGTCGCTTTTTTCCTGGCATGCGATAGCGAGTCTGAAATTTTAAGAGGATCCTGCGGATTCTTCGACCGAAATGTACAGATTTATCTTGAAGGGGGGTCTAGGAGGTGTTTGTCTAAGCTTAATGGAGGTCTAGCGAGGAAACTAACAAATAAAGGAATACATAAATCAACAGACCACAGAAACGGCCCATACCCCTTTAAAATGTTTCCCAATTATAGTGCAGTTTTTTATCGCTTGTGCAGTTTTTATCGCTTTAACCAGACTAGATTAAAAACAAAACTAGATGATTGCATTTTTCATAGAGCAAATGGACTCAGAAAACAGGTTCATGTATTTAATTACGTAGTGTCTGGGGAAGGGACGCCGCCCCCTTTATATTATCTCTCCCTCTATCTCTGTGTATGTATATATATATATATATATATATATATATATATAGTTTTACAGCGAGCCTGTATCTTACGAGACATCGGCATTCGGCCGGGACATACATCTAAACAAAAAGTGTACATTTTAGGTTGAAGGCGGTCGGGGTTGGCTTATTATAGTTTGGCAGCAGTTTGGGAAGACGCTTTTGTTAAGCTAGGGGACAAACCACAACACATTGTTCGAAAATGTCAATAACAAGCAAAATCCAGGATAATAATAAAACCAAACATCATAATAACCCCCAAGATCTCGGACCAGATAGTTTCAACCAAATAATTATGCTATCCATCCATCCATAACACCTTTTATACCGACGACGTATTTTCATTTATATTCTGGCATCTATTAGACGACTGTATTAAGCTTACGAAGAACTTTTCCGTTTTGACCAATGATAAAAAGATAAAAATATCATGCTATGTCGGAAATTGTTCAACATCAAATTCCAGGGGTATTTTAAGTGGGGTGGGCATTTCGTGGTCCCGGACCCTAAGAATAGGAGCTTTGAATGTGCGTGGATGTAGTACGAATGAGAAGCGAGAGAATATTGGAAGGTTATTTGAAAGAAGGATGTATGATGTCCTTGCACTGAATGAAACAAAGATGAAAGGAGAGGGAGAAGTGGATTTAGGAAACGTGATGGGTAGAAAGTCTGGAGTAGACGAGGGAGTCAGGGGGAAAGAAGGAGTGGCTATTATTGTGAAGGAGGAGTTGAGAGAGTTTATAAAAGAGTGGAAAGAGATGTCATCAAGGCTAATGTGGGTGAGAATGCAGTTTAAGGGTGAAAGGTGGGTTTTTGTAAGTGCGTATAGACCAGGAAGTGAAAGAGAGTTAGACGAGGTAGAGGGTTTCTGGGAGGATTTGAGAGATTGTCTACAAGGGTTTGATGAAAATGAAAATGTTATAGTTTTAGGGGACCTAAATGCTAGGGTAGGAAATGAGCCTGTTGAGGGAGTCATCGGTAGTTTTGGTGTGGATGGTGTAAACGAGAGTGGAGAAAGACTGAAAAATTTATGTGAAGAGTGTAGATTGAGTGTAGGTAATTCGTTCTTCAAAAAAAGGCATATACACAAGTACACCTGGCATAGACTTATGAGGGGAGAGATTGTAGAGAGGGCATTGATGGATTATGTGCTGGTGACAAGGGAAAGATTGTGTAGACTGCTGGATGTGAATGTGATGAGAGGTGAGGCGGAGGGTATGTCAGATCATTACCTGGTGGAGGGAATGCTAAGAGTTAAGAGTTACAGGAGAATAAGAAACAAGCGTGAAGTAAGAGAGGTAATAAAAGTTAGTGAGTTAGAGAAGAGTGAAAAAGAGAGGGAGCACAAGGAAAGACTAAATGAAAAGTAGATGGAAGTGAGAGAGATGGAAGAGAGAGAAGTAGAGGTTGAATGGCAACAGTTTAAGGAAGGAGTGAAAGCAAGTGCAGAGGTAGTATGCGGCAAAAGGAAAGTAGGAGGCAGAGGTATCAGGAAGGGAAGCGAGTGGTGGAATGATACGGTGAGAAAGGCAGTTGAGGAGAAGAGACAGTGTTTTGAGAGGGTTTTACAGGATGGTAGTGTTGAGGTATGGGAGAGGTACAAGGAGAAAAGGAGGGAGGCAAAACGGAAAATTAGAGAAGCGAAAAAAGATGCAAACGAAAGGTGGGGCCAAAGGCTGAGTGAGAATTTTTTAAGAACGAAAGAAGATGTTCTGGAAGGAGGTAAATAAAGTAAGGAAAGGAGGACAAAAGAGGGAAGAGTCAGTGAAAGATGAAAATGGAGAATTACTAGTGGAACCAGTTGAATTGAGGAAAAGATATGCCGAATATTTTGAATCTTTGTTAAATACAAGAGATGGAAGAGAAGCAGTGATTGAAGCAGAGGTGGATGGATATAGGTTACCCAGGCCACCCAGGTGGCAGGGAATGAATGAAAGGATTGAGGAAAATGAGGTGAAAGAAGCAGTGAAACAAATGAGAGCGGGAAAAGCAGAAGGTTTGGATGGTATTGCTGTGGAGTGTATAAAGAAGGGTGGAGATGTGATAATAGATTGGTTGGTGAGACTTTTCAATGTGTGCTTTGCTGTGTCAATGGTACCAATAGACTGGAAGAGTGCATGTATTGTGCCGTTGTACAAGGGAAAGGGAGATCGGCAGGAGTGTTCAAGTTATAGAGGTATTAGTTTATTGTCAGTGGTTGGAAAGCTGTATGGCAGGGTGTTGATAGAGAGGATAATAAAGTGTACGGAAGTTGCAATAGGAGAAGAACAGTGCGGTTTTAGGAGGGGAAGAAGGTGCATGGATCAGATGTTTGCAGTAAGACAGTTATGCGAGAAGTATTTAGAGAAGCATAAGGAGATATTTTGGGCTTTTATGGACTTGGAAAAAGCGTATGATCGTGTGGACCGTGAAGCAATGTGGAAGGTGTTAAGGATTTATGAAATAGGAGGAAATTTGTTAGAAGCAGTTAAGAGTTTTTATGAAGGGAGCAGAGCATGTGTGAGAGTAGGAAATGGTGAGTTGAGTGAATGGCTTGAGGTAAAGGTAGGTTTGCGACAGGGTTGTGTAATGTCACCATGGCTGTTTAATATGTTTATGGATGGTGTGGTGAGGGAGGTGAAAAGGAGAACTATGGGAAGAGGATTGGGTTTAGTAGGAAAGAATGGTAGAGATTGGGAGTTGAATCAGTTGCTGTTCGCTGATGACACAGCATTGGTGGCGGATTCTGATGAGAAACTGCAGCGGGTAGTCAAAGAGTTTGGTGTGGTTTGTGGAAGGAGGAAACTGAAGGTGAATGTCAATAAAAGTAAAGTAATGGTGTGTAATAGGGGAGAGCATAGGGTGAATCTAGATGTGAGGCTGGATGGGGAAATATTGGAACAAGTAGAGTGTTTTAAATATCTAGGAGGAACGATAAGCAGGAGTGGAGGTATGGAAGTGGAGGTAAAACAGAGAGTGTGTGAAGGAAGGAAGGTTTTCGGAGCAATGGGAAGTATGTGGAAGACGAGAAATCTCAGAGTGAAAGTAAAAAGTGCACTTTATCAAGGAATTGTTGTGCCAACAGTGATGTATGGGGCTGAGACATGGGCTCTGAAGAAAAAGGAGAAAAGAGGGCTGGATGTGATGGAGATGCAGCTGCTTGAGGAGTATGTGTAGAGACATAGAGACATAGAGACTCATAGAGACAGATTGGGGAATGAAGAGATACGTAGGAGAGTGGGGCAGCAGGAACATTTGTCAGCCAGAGTGGACAGAAGGGTGCTGAGCTGGTATGGTCATGTTGAACGAATGGGAGATGAAAGGCTTACAAAGAGAATATGTGAGTCAGGTACAAGGGGAGCTAGAATTGAGATGGAGAGACTGTGTAAGAAAGGCTTTGGATGATAGAGGAATGACTATAGATCAGGCAGGGGAAATGGTGGTGGACAGGAGTGAATGGAGAATGCTTGTGAATAGTTGAGTGAACACGTGGTCATTTGGAGTAAGGGGTCGGGCGCAAGTTGGACTAGATAATAGTCCATCAGGCGCCTGGCCCGGGGAGACGATTAATATGAAGGGTGTGCCTGGAAGTGTGGTGGGAGGGCTTGTGGCTGTGGCTCCGCTGCATGTCTGCCTGCCGAGATCGGAACCTCTCCGGGTGGTCAGGGGCCGGGGGAGTGCTGGAGCGACCTTGGTAACCCTGGTCTCTGGGTCTTCTCCTGGGTGACCTGCATGTGTGTGAGTTTGTGTTTTTTATCTGTGTTTATTTTTTGTTTTATGTTGTTTTTGTGTTTTCCCTGTTCTTGCTCTGTCTTGAGTCGGCTACCCCCAAAATGGGGATTGGGCCTGAGCATATAGATAGATAGAATAGGGCATTCGCGTTTGACGGTTCGTAAATGACAATGTTGTTATTATTATTATATATATATATATATATATATATATATATATATATATATATATATATATATGTTAGTAAAGCCAGGTAATAAATCTTCTTTAATAGATACGAGGTTGAAAGAAATGGCAATTTCTGCGTTGGAAATTTTATTATTCAAAGTTTCCAGGTCTCTGATGAGTTTTCGCTGGGTGGCAGGAAGTAGATGAATGAGATGAGCAAAATTCATGGTGGTACAGGGTTACATATATGTACATGATGATACAGGATATACGACGCGTTTCACTGGACAACCAGCATTATCAAGTAAGGATAGAATGATAGAAATTCAATTCAATTCAATTACAAGGTAAGTTGGGGAGATGAGAGGTCTCTAAGACTTAGAGAGAAGTAAAGATGGAAATGAAGAGCAAAGTCGAAGAGTAAAAGATGGAAGGCTGTCCTCTTTGCTATTTTTCTTGAGTTTTTTGTTGATAGCAGCATGTCTGGAGCAGCAGTGCCACGTGGTGTTGGTGTGGAGAGGCAGTTGATGTTGGTGATGGAAGGCCACTGATGTTGATGGAGTTGTAGTTATTTTGAGTTTATAAGTTGTTCAAGTTTCTTCCACTTTTCTTCAAGGTGTTCAGGAAACTCTAGACCTGATTCCTTAGCATGTCTGAGTTTTTGTAGTAGATCTTCAGGTCGCTGGGATGGTGTAGAGCTGGCAGTCACCAAGTCAACATCCTCGTCTCCTTCCTCCATCCCCTCCACATCGACGTCTTCTCCTATGGTGGAGTCGGAGTATTCATACGATGTAGAGGAGCTGGTTGCCACTGGATCTTGAAGGGTGGCAGGTGCTGGAGTCGAGGCTGCTGCTGGTCCGGTGACGTTATGCAGGCTCGGTGTTGAAGTTGCTGCCTCCTGGACTCTAGGTGTTCGAGTCTTCTGAAGGCAGAGTGGTCGAGGCAGAAGTTGAGTGTTGGAAGGCTTCTTTTTGTGCGGCTTCTCGGTTGTTCTTCGGGCAAGGAGAACAGGAGGGATGATGATGGTAGGCAGGCCATTGGCAGCCAGAAGAGCAAGCAAAAGCACAGAAAGTAGGCCTCGATCGTCCCCAGCAAGAGCAATGGCTCTGTGGACAATGACTGTAATGACGTCAGTCTTGAGGCCAGACTTCAATCCGGTGGTAGCGGGTTGCTTCTGCCTTCCTTGTGATAGTTTGGAGCCCCTTACTGGTCTGCCATGGGGTCCTGTTACTCCTGTTGCCTCCTTGCCCTTCCTTCCCTCCTTGGTTGTAAATTGCACTTTCTCTCCTTCACCTAGTGACATTGTTGTGCTATCGATGTTAGGCACAACGTTCTTCCTGTGGATGAAGAAATCAATTTTGTCCTAGTTTCTGGTGATGAATCCAAATCCCCTCTTTTGGTGAAACCACTTAACCACTCCAGAAAAGGTGGTGGGTTCTTCCTGGGTGGCCATGGTGAGAGAGGGTAGAGATGTTACTGCCAGGTGTGAGCAGTGAAGTGAGAGAGTGGTTAATGGAATGATAGAAAAGGTAAACAGGAAGGGTATATATAGAGGGTGGAGGATCAGAGGAGGCGAAAATCAGGGGGCAAAAGTCTCCTATTGGAGAAGGGGTATTCTAGGAGTGCAAAAGAGGGAACCGCTTCACGCAGGCGCACTGGATGCGGGATGGTGGTGGTGGTCGGTTGGCGGGGTCAAAGCTGATTGGCTGCGTGTCGAGGGGCGTGGCCTAAGTTGCGTAGTACGTGTGGCGCCAGCAGAAGACGAAGCTGAAGGAGGTAGCGCGAGGGGCTGCGTCAAGGGCACCGGGGGGCGAGAGGGAGCGTTAGGTCCTGTAGGGTAGTGCCTTTTGGCAGAAGGAAGGATCTGAAGGTCCAGAGTTTGGTTGTTGATGTTAGGATGTAAGGCTTGGATATATAATGCTCTGAGTATAGGTAATCTCCTTGGGTCACTTTCTTTATCGAGTATGGTGGTGTGTTTCTCTAACACGTTGCGTGTGAGGTGGGGGTGGTTGGGGGTGAGATAGTGGTCTTTGATGGCTCCAGCCTGAAGGTGAAGAGTTAACCGACGTGAAAGACGAGTCTGCGTCATGCCAATATAGGAATGAGGTCCACAGTCCTCATAATTACAGGTATGTTGGTAAATGACGTGATCGTCGGTCATCGGGCTCTTTATCTTGGTGGAAGCTGGTTTGGTGCAGAGAACGAGGTTGGAGGTCTTGGGGGATTTGTAATAAATTATTAATTTGATTTTGTTTTCCGGGTTGGTTGGGTGGACATGCTTGGAGATTATTTCTTTTAAGACGGCCTCGTCATTTTTGTGTTCAGAGGACATGTAATTGCGGTAGAAGGTAGAAAAATCAAACAATGGACAACTCCCCTTCCTCGACATCCTCGTAGCTCTGAACGACCATGGGTTCAAAACCACCGTCTACACTAAACCAACTAACACAGGACAATGCCTCAATGGCGATAGTGAATGCCCCCGCCGTTATCTTCTATCCTCCATCTCCGCCTATGTAAGGAGAGCCCTCACGCACTGCTCTACCTGGGCCGATACCCACCAGGAACTAGAAAGACTATCCCAAGTTTTAGTGAATAATGGATACTCCAACTCCGACATCTCCAACACCATCAACCACCATCTTGAAAAATGGTACACCCAAAGCCCTCCCAACATTGACCCCCCCAATGAAATTAAGATCTTCTACCGCAATTACATGTCCTCTGAACACAAAAATGACGAGGCCGTCTTAAAAGAAATATTCTCCAAGTATGTCCACCCAACCAACCCGGAAAACAAAATCAAATTAATAATTTATTACAAATCCCCCAAGACCTCCAACCTCGTTCTCCGCAACAAACCAGCTTCCACCAAGATAAAGAGCCCGATGACCGACGATCACGTCATTTACCAACATACCTGTAATTATGAGGACTGTGGACCTCATTCCTATATTGGCATGATGCAGACTCATCTTTCACGTCGGTTAACTCTTCACCTTCAGGCTGGAGCCATCAAAGACCACTATCTCACCCCCAAACACCCCCACCTCACACGCAACGGGTTAGAGAAACACACCACCATACTCGATAAAGAAAGTGACCAAAGGAGATTACCTATACTCGAAGCGTTATATATATCCAAACCTTACATCCTAACATCAACAACCAAGCTCTGGACCTTCAGATCCTTCCTTCTGCCAAAAGGCACTACCCTACAGGACCTAACGCTCCCTCTCGCCCCCCGGTGCCCTTGATGCAGCCCCTCGCGCTACCTCTTTCAGCTTCGTCTTCTGCTGGCGCCACACGTACTACGCAACTTACGGCATGCCCCTCGACACGCAGCCAATCAGCTTTGACCCCGCCAACCGACCACCACCACCATCCCGCATCCAGTGCGCCTGCGTGAAGCGGTTCCCCCTTTTGCACTCCTAGAATACCCCTCCACCAATAGGAGACTTTTGCCCCCTGGTTTTCGCCTTCTCTGATCCTCCACCCTCTATATATACCCTTCCTGTTTACCTTTTCTATCATTCTATCCTTACATGATAATGCTGGTTGTCCAGTGAAACGCGTGGTATATCCTGTATCATCATGAATATTTATGTAACCCTGTACCACCATGAATTTTGCTCATCTCATTCATCTACTTCCTGCCACCCAGCGAAAACTCATCAGAGACCTGGAAACTTTGAATAATAAAATTTCCAACGCAGAAATTGCCATTTCTTTCAACCTCGCATGTATTAAAAAAAAAAAAAAAAAAAAAAAAAAAATATATATATATATATATATATATATTGTTAATATTATTATTATTATTATTATGTTATTGTTATTATTATTATTTGTGTTGTATTATTATTATTATAAATATTTGTGTTTTATTATGATAATGATTATAAACAAATATTATTATTATTATTATTGTTAGTGATTTCCATGTTCTCATCGGTAACTTAAGAGATAGAGTCCCATAATGTGTAGTTCAAGTTTGGAGGCGAGGATAAGGGAAGTTTGTGTGTAGGAGACACGAGTCGTGGTGATGGAGTCTTGGCTATTCCCCCCCCCCCCCCCACGCATACACCTCCCCGTGGCGTAACTGATAGCGCGTCTGGCTCACAACCAGAAGGTCCCGGGTTCGAGACCCGGGCGGGGAAGAGACATTTGGGCAAGTCTCCTAACGGTGTAGCCTCTGTTCACCTAGCAGTATAAATAGGAACCTGGAATAAGTGGACGAAGTTGTGACGTCCCATATGGGGTTGGTGATCGGTTACAAGGTGAGATGGGTATCGTACTGGTCAACCTAAGCTACTGGTCAACCTAAGCCTTCGGGTGAGACTGGTACCGTAGTGAGAATGGTACCGTACAGATTAACCCTAAGCCTTCGTTTCCAGATGTCGCCAATTGGCTAAAATACAGGCTACACACACATTCACAGTCATTCCAACGATACATAAACACTTAACATGCATTTCACGCAATACATTCCCAGTTAAGGAGGCGCGATAATAATGAGCTTAGCTCGCATTGCGTGGATTTTCCTTGACAGAACAAGTAAGTGAATTACACACACACACACACACACACACACACCATAACACCCTCACTCGCCCTTCTAAACCTCCCCTTATATTTTCTGAGTTATCCAAGAAGCGGATACCATGACTCACACTTTATAGGACTCCATTATTCCGAGACTACCCGGCAAAACTCTGTAAGGAATGCATAAGTCTGGCAAGGGGGCACTCTATTACAAATTAAGGGGGTAGTGCTTGGTTTTTGGTCCATTTGTTTTAATTAATTTATTATTTTATTTTAGTTTCCTCGCTAGACCTCCATCAACCTTAAATAAAAACACCCCCTAGACCCCCTTTCAAGATAAATCTGTACATTTTTCGGTAGAAAAATGTCCCGGCCGAAGACCGATTCCTTCTAAAATTACAGTGTCGCTCGGTACACAGTCTTGCTCGCCAGGAAACAAATCGATACCTAAATGACACGAAAGGTCCTTAAATTGACAACAAAATGGGGCGAAAGGTCTAAAAATTGCCAAATTAACGGATTCCATTACTCACACTTTATAAGACTCCATTATTCCCAGGGCTACTATACCGGGCAAAACTCTGTAAGGCAATGTAAAAGTCTGGCAAGGGGGCAAGGGGGATTTTTGTTTAGTAGATCCTGTAATCGACACACACACAATCACATCTACATCTGTGCTGGTGGGTTTCGTATATATATATATTCTCTTTTAAACAGACGAGGTTAAAGGCAACAGCAGTTTCAGCATTCAGTATTTTATTGTTACAGCTTTCAATATTTCTAACAATTTTCCTCTGGGGTTCAGAGATGAGGTACAACAGGTTAGCAAAATTCATGGTGGATCCCACGTTTCACAAGTAAACATCTTGCATCTTCAGGGAATGGGCAGGTAATGATTAGAATAAGGACAAAGCAACATATTTATACAAAATTCGAGAATCAAGAATAGGTAGGTGGGCGGAGCTACTGGGTGTGGGGTGGCTGTTCATTGGTGGAAGGCAGTCTATTCGCGAGACGGGCACTAAATCTTATTGGTGGTTGGTTGGCTGTGGGTGGCTGTGATTGGTTGGTGTTGTCAGTAGTGTGCTGATCGCGGAAAGGTACGGGAGGGGGGCACAGGGCGAGAGGAACGGGGGCAGTATGCCTGTAGCGCTTGCCTGAAGGAAGAATTTGAAGGTCTTGTGTTTGGTTGTTGATGCTGGGGTTGAGCGTTTGGATATATAGAGCTTCTAAAATAGCTAGTCTTCTGGGGTCTGATTCTTTGTCGAGTATGGTAGTTTGTTTGTCTAGGTCGGCGCGAGTTAGGGCAAGATGGTGGGGGGCTTGATAGTGATCTTTTATAGCGCCAGATTGAAGGTGGAGGGTTAGTCGACGGGAAAGGCGAGTCTGTGTCATTCCAACATAGGATAGGGGTCCACAGTCCCCAGAGGTGCAAATATGCTGGTATATCACATGATCGTCTTTCGGTTGGTTGGTGGAAATGGGGCGGTTACGGAGGACAAGGTTGGAGGTCTTAGGAGATTTGTAGTAAATAATGAGTTTTATTTTATTGTCAGGGTTGGTGGGGAGGATGTTTTTGTGAATTATTTCTTTCATAATGGATTCGTCTGTTGTGTGGTCGGAAGATATGTAGTTTCTGTAGAAAAATGTAATGTCATTGGCCGGGTTGGTGCTAGGGGGTTCTTGTTTGTACCATTTTTCTAGGTGGTGGTTGATGGCATTGGTGACGTCAGTGTTGGAATACCCATTGTTGACTAGGACCTGGGTGAGCCTTTCCAATTCATTGTGTGTGTCATTCCAGGTGGTGCAATGGGTGAGGGCTCTCCTGACATAGGCGGCGATGGTGGACTGATGGTATCGTTTAGGGCATTCACTTTCCCCATTAAGACATTGGCCATTGTTAGTAGGTTTGGTGTACACTGTAGTTTTGAAGCCGTGGTCGTGGAGGGAGACAAGGAGGTCGAGGAAGGGTAGATGACCATCGGTGGTTTCTTCGTATGTGAAGTTGAGTCCGGAGGCGGCCATGAAGCGCTGCTGGAGGTCCCTGAGTTCGTCCAGGTCCTTCACCCGCACGAAGATATCATCGATATACCTGCAGTAGACAGTGGGCCGGTGGGCAGCCAGGAGTTCCTCTTCGATAGTTCCCATGAAGAAATTGGCGAACAGGACCCCCAGGGGGCTTCCCATCGCTACACCGTCGATTTGCTGGTACATATTCCCGCGGGGGCAGAGGAAAGGGGACTCCTTGGTACATAGTTCCAAGAGCGTCTTCAGGGCTTTCTCCGGGATGTCCAGTGGGGGCGTAATAGGGCAGTGGTAAACTCGACGTAGGATAAAATCTATTGTCTTGTCAACGGGCACGTTGGTAAACAAACTCTCTACATCGAGGGAGGCGATGATGTGGTCGTTAGCAGGGGGGGCATCTCGTAGAATTTCTAGGAAGTCATAAGCAGAGTTGAGGTTGTATTGCCGAGGAACAAAAGGGGTGAGGAGTTTGTTCAGGGCCTTGGCGGTCTGGTAGGTAGCAGTAGGGATCTGTGATATGATGGGGCGGAGGGGGTTCCCGGGTTTTTGGGTTTTTATAGTACCGTAAGCATAACCTGGGGTGAATTCGCCGATGAGTTATTCAGGTGTACGCCATCGGCTTTGGCGTTGATAGCAGTGATGGTGGTGTTGGCTTTCCTTTTTATTTCGTCAGTAGGATTGCGAGTGATCCTTTTGAATTTGTTTTTATCAAACACCTATGCCTATGTCAGGAGAGCCCTCACCCATTGCACCACCTGGAATGACACACACAATGAATTGGAAAGGCCCACCCAGGTCCTAGTCAACAATGGGTATTCCAACACTGACGTCACCAATGCCATCAACCACCACCTAGAAAAATGGTACAAACAAGACCCCCCTAGCACCAACCCGGCCAATGACATTACATTTTTCTACAGAAACTACATATCTTCCGACCACACAACAGACGAATCCATTATGAAAGATATAATTCACAAAAACGTCCTCCCCACCAACCCTGACAATAAAATAAAACTCATTATTTACTACAAATCTCCAAAGACCTCCAACCTTGTCCTCCGTAACCGCCCCATTTCCACCAACCAACCGAAAGACGATCATGTGATATACCAGCATATTTGCACCTCTGGGGACTGTGGACCCCTATCCTATGTTGGAATGACACAGACTCGCCTTTCCCGTCGACTAACCCTCCACCTTCAATCTGGCGCTATAAAAGATCACTATCAAGCCCCCACCATCTTGCCCTAACTCGCGCCGACCTAGACAAACAAACTACCATACTCGACAAAGCATCAGACCCCAGAAGACTAGCTATTTTAGAAGCTCTATATATCCAAACGCTCAACCCCAGCATCAACAACCAAACACAAGACCTTCAAATTCTTCCTTCAGGCAAGCGCTACAGGCATACTGCCCCCGTTCCTCTCGCCCTGTGCCCCCCTCCCGTACCTTTCCGCGATCAGCACACTACTGACAACACCAACCAATCACAGCCACCCACAGCCAACAACCAACCACCGATAAGATTTAGTGCCCGTCTCGCGAATAGACTGCCTTCCACCAATGAACAGCCACCCCACACCCAGTAGCTCCGCCCACCTACCTATTCTTGATCCTCGAATTTTGTATAAATATGTTGCTTTGTCCTTATTCTAATCTCTTTCCATCGGCCAATCAGCTTGCAGCCCCACCACCTGCCTCTCCACACTACCATGGCCACCAACAATATTACCTGTGGTACTGTCAAATGGTATAATTATAAGGCAGGCTATGGCTTCATAACTACGAAGAGTAACGAGGATGTCTTCTGCCACCACACCAACATTATCAACAACAACAGCAAGAAGAAAGCCTCACTAAGAAATGGTGAAACAGTGACTTTTACCATCAAAACAGGGAGACAGGGACGTGAAGCTACCAACATCACAGGCCCTGAAGGAGCTCCAGTCAAGGGGTCCTCTTTCTCCCCACGGATTGTTCCACCAGAGTCGACACCACCTACAACTACAGCAGATGGGGAAGCAGTACTGAGGGCCAAGATCTTTGCCTGTATTCAGTCAGCCATAGCCATTGCTGGCCCAGACACACACCAACTCTGCCAGCTAATCCCCTGTCTGTTGTCACACAACAATCTTCCCACCATCATCATACCTCAGAAGGCCTTCTCTGCGACCCCTGCAAACATCAAAAGGGCGTCAACAAAGAAGAAGCCCCCTAAGACACAAGATCGAGTTCCAGAACTACAGGAATCTCCAACTCTTCACATCCATGAAGAACACCAAGAAAAGGACGAAACACAAATGGAAGCCGAGGAAGCCAGAGCATCATCATCACCACCAACTTCCCCCAACACCAAGTCAAAATCGCCAAGAAAGAGATCCCCAGGACCACTCCTTCCCCTCCCGACAAACCCGGAGACAATAACAAAAATCGCCAAGGAGACGGAACCGGAAGAAGACACCATCGAGCTTGCAGAACTAACACTGGGCAGTATTGGATTCATCTGTGACGTCTTTGAACAAGATCCCGACGTTATGAGGAAAGCATATTATTATATTAATCAAGAAGACTTGGAACGAACTATCACAGATGAAGGAAAAAACAAACTGAAAGCAAGACTCAACAGACCAGACATAGACATCCCTAAGTTAAAATCATTCTTATCAGCACTTTAGTAACTTAAGTACAACAATAAAGCATGAATGAAAGTTTTTAAAACAAAAATGATTAGACAAACAAAATTAAGTAATAAACATCCCTCAACAACAGCAAGGTGGACGGCCCACTAACTTTTCTCTTCCACTGTATTTCATCTTTCCTACTTTCTCTTCCCTCCACCCACTCTGAGGTGCCTCTCTTCCCCCCCCCCCCCCCCCCCCCTCTAAAAAAAAAAAAAAAAAAAAAAAAAAAAAAAAAAAAAAAAAAAAATCTAATCATCTAATCATTACCTGCCCATTCCCTGAAGATGCAAGATGTTTACTTGTGAAACGTTGGATCCACCATGAATTTTGCTAACCTGTTGTACCTCATCTCTGAACCCCAGAGGAAAATTGTTAGAAATATTGAAAGCTGTAACAATAAAATACTGAATGCTGAAACTGCTGTTGCCTTTAACCTCGTCTGTTTAAAAGAGAATCTATTACCTGGCTATACTAACATATATATATATATATATATATATATACAAAATCCACCAGCACAAATATAACTGTAACAAAAATAATCAATAATAAAACCGTGAGAAGATTCCCGTCAAAGCAATACACCCGCCTGCCCACCGACACCAGAATACAATTGAAAAGTGAAAGGCAATTTAGAGTTTTTTGTGGTAGCGGATAATTCTAAAATTCCGTTGCATCAGGGGCAAAAAATAAATGAATGGTCAAAAGAGTGAAAAATGGCGCTTACGGATCCGTTTTCTTGTTCGTGGTTTTCTTGTTGGTGTATTGTAATATGTTTTAGGTACCGGTACTACTATTATAATTACCACATTTATTTGTTGTCTGTCATAATGATAATAGTAATAATAATAATAGTATAAATAATGATACTCTGTCATTAATATTATTATTATTATTATTATTATTATAAAATTGACATAATTATTTCCATCAACTTGCATAACGGCAATTTTTATCCTGTGTTCGACATGTAAATTTAAGTCACCAATCGAATTCATGGTACGAGTGTTATGCTCTCTCTCTCTCTATCTCTCTCTCTCTCTCTCTCTCTCTCTCCATTTCTGCTCTCTATCTCCCACACTGAATCATTTCCGCTTTATTTAGCTCTTTTGTGAGGCCAAATTACGATTTCTCTCTCTGGGCCTAATGTGTGTGTGTGTGTTCGTGGATCTGTTGGGGGGATATGGCTGATAAGAAAGTTGAAAATAGATATACTAGCTGCACAGCCCCCAAGGTTCTGCTGAGGTGGTGTGGACATACGGCGTAATTCGTTTATATGATAACCACTCTAACCTGGTTTAAACCCTTCTGTACCGGCGACGTCCTTGTAATTTGATTTCAGCTATATGTAGACGATTTATGAAGCTTAGGAGGGATATGTGGTAGCTAAAAGGATTATCTGAGATAATGTTTAGCCTTTTTAATAATTGGTAGACGTCTTTCCCAAGCTGCATAAAATCGTATAATGTTTTCTATAATATAATGAAAAGGACGTCACCGGTACAGAATGAGTTAACCACCCAACTTAATCCAAACTAAATTATGCTATGCTATATCATATTTCAATATAATAGTTCGAAAATAATGACAATCGTGAATTAATATAATAATGTTTTCCTTTTGCCCTGGGTTAGTATGTAGTAATATTTGATAGGAGTCTATTGATGTGAAATAAACACGGTGTAAGAACATTGTAGCATTTTGTTTTTTCTCTCTCTCTCTTTCTCTCTCTCTCTCATTTACAGTTACAGTTGGCCGTGATATATAAAAGTCATGTGCGTTCTCAGATGGATTACTGTTCACCTCTGTGGGGTGGAAGTGGAGTGGTTGCATTGAGGCAGTTGGACAAAATTCAAAATAAAGCTATTAGATTAATCAATAACCCTGCAATCACACAGGACCTTCCTACATTATCCATACGAAGAAACGTTGCATCCCTTGCATTATTCTACAGATATTTTCACAGCAATTGTTCCGAGGAACTTGCTTCAATTGTGCCGCCTCTCCACATCTTTCCCCGTAGAACTAGGGCAGCTGAGAGCACCCATGAATTTACACTTTCTCCTCCACAATGCAGAACTTCTGCTTATCAGAATTCATTTATCCCCAGAGCTACTACTCTTTGGAATTCACTTCCCTCGAATTGCTTTCCACAAACTTACAATCTACAAATGTTTAAATCCAGTTGTTACAAACATTTTCTGAATGGAGGATGCCTTTAGGCACATGGACCTTTTTGTTTTATCTGTGTTTTTCCTTCCTCCGTTCATTGTCTCTTAAAAAAAAAAAAAAAAAAAAAAACCATCCTTGTCCTCTATCTCCCCCTATTTGGCCTTTCGACCTTTGGAATTGCACCGGCGTTTGTGACGAGGCACAAAGTGTGAAGGAGCCAAAAGAAAATCAGGAAAGACTTACATAAATCATATCCAGGATTGTGATCAACGCATGGAATTTGGTATTCAATTTATTTTTTTAGTTCCAGAAAAGAACAAAAAATTAAAGAATGATTACGAGAATAAGCTGATCTTTAACCCTTCCAGCCCGGGTGTCTTTTTAAAAGGACGGCGCGGCAGATGGGCCGGTACCCGGGTGTCCTTTTAAAATCCCTGTGCTTGAAAGCGTGCTTTGAAAGTGGCGCGGCCACAATTTACTTTGCAGGGGCGATCGCAGCGCCACCAAGCCTCAACTACTACCGTTATCAGTACCAACGTGCACCGCCATAGCGAGTTATAGTGAAATCATGAATTCCGACGCGTCCAATTCTGTGCAACCTCCCGCGCGCCCCACTGCTACCCCGCTCGCAACTTCGACGCCTGTTGCAACCAAGAAGAAAGCTCAACGAAAGAAAGTGAAACGTTTGTTGAGTGATAGTGCTATACAGCGAGAACTTTTTGACATTGAAGTGAGCAGTGGCGAAAACTTGGTGGACAAAGAACAATTTATAAGTGCAAGCGAAGATGACGATTTCGTTGGTATTGGAGACGACGATAATGTGGATTTATTTGAGGAGGGAGACAGTAGTGATGATCCTGATATGGAAGTGTTTCAGGAAGGTGCTATTGAACTTCCAAGTGTGCTAGAACCTAGGCCTACCCCCTCGCCATCTTTGCTAGGTTAGCCTAGGCCTAGCCTGAGCCCAGGACCTTCCCCTTTGCCTGCCCGTACACCCTTGAAAGTGGGCAAATACTTTTACAAACAATCTTTAGTGAAAAGTGCAGCCAAGAAAGCACGCAGGGCAGCAGAAAAAGCTAGGGAAGGCGAAGATAGTGATAGTGACGCCAACCCTGGGCTAGCAACCACCCGCATTCCTTTGTCCCGACGCCTTGACCTGGGACGCCGCGCGGGTCACCCACAGCCCTCAGCTTCATCTCGCCCTCAGGATGTGCAAAGGGCCTCTACAAGTGGTACTAGCGGGGCGGCATTGTCCTCCCACTGTGTGCCACCACGGACCCCGAATCATAGAGCATTATTTGCTGCGGAGAAGCCCTCGGCTCGCCGCAAAAGGAGCCCAACTCCCGAGGCTGAGGCTCCCATTGTTGAAGCTCACGTAGCCTCCTGCGCCCCACGCCGCTGACGCCCGGTCACTTCTTCACCCGAATTGTCTCCTGAAGAGGATGCTGACAACCCCAACATTGCCCCAGATGACCTAACGTCGCCTGAGGAGGAGGAGGAGGAGGACGAAGAGGATGTGGAAGAGGAGGAAGTCCCGACAAGACAAGTTCGAAGGCGAGGTCGTGGGCGTGGTCAGCCTGCCGACGCCGATGCCCCTGGGCGTGGTCGTGGGCATGGGCGTGCAGGGCGTCCGCGTGGCCAAGGGCGTGTGCCAGGGCGTCCAGGGCATGTGCCTGCTGCAGCTGCACGTGCTCGAGCATCCGACCTGTTTGTGTGGACAGATGGGGCTTATTTTGAGCCAGATTGTCCTGCCTTTGACGAGGTACAGATGGGTTCCGGGGTGTCACCAGCATATCCCTGTGGCCCAGATGCTACCCCCAGTGAACTTTTCTGTGGCTTCTATGACAATGAAGTCATGGAATACCTCGTCGAAGAGACAAATAACCACCATGCTATCTGTGCCAACTTTCTTGGGAGGAAGACCAGTGCCAAGATGGTGGCATGGAGAGCTGTCACTGTGGCAGAACTATATGTGTTCTTGGCACTCAAAAGGCTGATGACACATATAAGGAAGCACGTTCTGGCCGACTACTGGATCACTGGCGACCTCATAACGACTCCAGCATTTGGCAAGTACATGTCCAGGGACAGGTACTTTGACATCCTCTCCTATCTCCACCTGACCAACAACATGCATGTCCACCTTACCGACACACTATGGAAGATCAGGAAGCTGTATGACATGATACGTCATCGGTTCACCACCTACCTGATTCCTTTCCAGAAGATGTGCCGCGACGAGTCTCTGGTCCTGTTCCATGGTAGGCTGCACTTCCGACAGAATATCCCGTCCAAGAGACACCTGCGATTGTTTGACGGGGTATGTGCTGGACTTTGTGGTCTACAGCGGCAGGGGTGGAGAAATTGAGACTGACCCCCACATTGGTTTTGGCGGCGCTGTAGTAAAGAAGATGATGGAGAGGCACTTCCAT